>JAGFPH010007473.1:34507-47293 GCA_018207615.1 Philaenus spumarius | reverse complement strand
ACACCATTCTCAGAATAAGTCAATTAACTTGAATTCTAGCCCATATTAAATGAGACTCATGTTTTAGGGCAGCAACACGATGCGCATTGAATCTTTCGCGCTAATTTTATGTTTAAGTGTTGTGTTTTGTCCGTAATATATTTTGTTAAATATTAATGTGTTAACGATCTCGGTTGAGTAATATTAACCCTAGAAGTGGCATGATTAAAGCTAAAATTGGCCAGCCCGTTTTTAGCGTTTTGCAAGCATATTTTTAAAAATTCACCAAAAATAGTAAATGAACCCCAATCCAAAAGTGTTCAATAGCTTTTTTGTAGAAGAAACTTCAAAGAATTCAAATATGCCACTAAAAATGAGTTTATTTTGAAATTGTAAAAGTTATTAGCTCAAGAAACAAAAAATGTTCAGTAACGAAAGGAAAAAGTTCAACTTTAGGCCTACATAACAAGTAGTAAACATTTTTTTGTATTTTTTTCGTAAGCGTAAAAAAAGTTTCGTAATTTAGTTCTAAATAGAACTGTATAAAAACATTTATCAATTTCAAATTTTTTATTTAAAAAAAAACAGTTTTTATGTTCCAAGTACACGACTGGTAACAAACCTAGGCCTAGACTGTAACGTCATTTACTAATATATGCTTTGCCCAAAAATGAAATATTATTATAACAAAGTGTAGAGGATAAATCAAAGAAAAGAACGGTATACTTGTCTTTCCTTAGTTAGTTCACAAAAGTGTTTGAGTTATATTTATTTGAATAACAAAATGACATCAATCTAATGAAAAGTCGCTAGTCTACACTCTGCGTATAGGACGGGACATTTGAATACCGTGGGAACCCACGCGCTAAACTTTCTCACTAGACTTTAATAATTATGTACATTTCAACTGTCGTCTGGACAGACAAAAAACCGGTCATTTCTGGATTATTTCCCACCGTTACAAAATTCAGACTTTGCTGTACAAAATGGTGTAAAGAAATCTGTCAAAACATTTGATATGGTAGGCGTAAAATCACTTGACAAATGGGCTGTTTCATTGGTTGAAAAACTGTCGCAAGGGTTTACAGTAATTCTTGGAAAAAATACTATTTTTATAGTGACATCTGTAGAAGGCACCAACAGAAAGATAAAATCTTGACGAATCCAATGGTATCGTTATAATAGCCAAAGAAATATTTGTGTAGATGGTCTTGAACATTGAAGAAGTGGGAAATAACAGTACAATTGCAGATTCGCGCACGGAAATAGCTCTAGACCGATGTGCATATTTTAAAACGATGATTACGTATGTAAATATACGTTTTACGAAAAAGTTGTAAATACAAAAATTAAAGTTTAATTCATTTCCTTTCCAATGGTGCCAGTTTTATTACGATAGGATGATTCTAAGTGGGTTAAATTATTGATTATGCAAATTTTCGCAAATGTTCGAAATTGTTGCGTTCTGTGCCTGAGAGAGGGTCATGTATGACCCTCTGCCAGTTCCAGGGTTAATATAAACACTCTTAAATTATTTTATTCATTTTGAATATTTTAAGCGATCGGTACTAAATTTTCAATAAGTTCATGTGACTGCAAAAGTATGTAGCTATGTAGCTTAAAAAAGGTTATTCATAAATCATTATTAATTAAGTTTAAATTAATATTTTTTTAATTTAATTTAGAGTAGTAGTTGACATTTTATTTATTACGCTTATTTAATAAACATGTAATACAAACATGCATTTTACTATATTTTTATATTTTCTAAATGGTGATATATCTTTACATACAAGTGCCACTGAATAGAAAGCTTGAATTTAAAAACTTAACATTTAATTTAATAACAGATGAAATGTTTTGTCACAATCTTAAGTATGAACGGATTAATTTATTTATAGAATTTATGTTAGCCAATTGGATTGTTATATTTATTAATAAATATTGGTTATAAATACCTTAGTCTTAACAATCCTTGTTTTGTTAAATAATAAAAAGAGGAAACAAGATGAATATAGCAATAGAGGAGTGTATAAATTAAATTGTATTGAATGTTCCCAATATTATATAGGACAGACTGAAAGGACGTTTAGAAAAAAAAAAAGATTCAAAGAACACTTGCCAAAGAAGAAACTTTACACTAACAAATCCACGTTCGCAAATTACCTTATTGATAATAACCATTCCTACAAAAACATTGAAGATCATATGGAGATTTTACATAGAACACAAAAGGGAAGAATTATGGACATATTGGAAGAATTTGAAATTTACAAACATACCAAGATATCCCAAATGACATATTGAATGATAAACTTAAATTTAATTCTAATTGTATATAAGATTCTATAAAATCCTGGCACGGAGTCTGTTGAAATTATGGCAAATTAGTTATTGGTCTGTTGGTCTAGTGGTGGTTATTGTAATACAATGTGTAAGTTTTCACTGCCTTATGTTGTATGTCTGTTTGTATCTGTGTATGTATATCGTTGTAAGTTTTTAAAATATTGTTTTTATAGTTTTTAAGACAATGTCTATTGCAGTTTTAAGATTGTTTAATGACAGTAAAAATAAATAAATAAAAAAAAAGATCTAATAAAGCGATTGCTCCCAGGCACTAAATACATGTAGAGACTAGCACTCGAACAAAAAGATAAGACATTGGGTAGCCCATCCATTCAAGTATTAGAACTGACCAGTGAAACATATCTGTAATAACAGACTATAGTACCATGGCTACAGTGACATGTACAGTTGTACAAAAAGTAATATTTTAATGTTTATTTTAATCGAATAAGTGTTGTATATAAAGTGTTTTTGTGTAAATGTCAGCTTGAACATGCCGTCCATGTAAAGGCAAAACATGTCGCAAGATAAATAAAAAAAAAAAAAAAAATAAGGATTGTTAAGACTAAGGTATTTATTTATAACCAGTATTTATTAATTTATTTGAACGATGTAAATAGCATTTCTTACCCACTGCTAGCAGTTAATACTCGACCACCAAAAACGTACACAGTTCTCAGAGCTACATCCATACACATTTGATGATCAAAAATCAATTGTGGCCCACCCATAGATGATGTATCTTCTGTTATTAAGGTCCAATGATTTGTTTCTATGTCATACACATAAAAATCACTCTGAAAATAAAGTATACATATATATGTTAATAAAGTATTTTTACAGTGGTATTCTAAATTTATAATTGCAAACAATCAATAATTAATTTACAATTAATCTTTATTAATTATTGTAGGAATTAAATAAAAAAACATTGTATAAACATAAAAGGTGTGACTTATTAGATTTGGAAAATAAAAAAAATAAAATAATTAATTTAAGATGTCAAACGTATAAAGTTATTCATAAATCAAATTACAAATAAAAATATAGTTAACCTAGTTGCATAAACACATGATCTACATTTTCCAAGCTCCAATGCTTCCTACAGTCATGTGTCTATACAACTTCTATATCAAAAACACTACAATGTCACACGAACTGTCGTTTTTCCTATTGTATAGGTCTGTAGAAGACATCATAGAAAGTAATGCCAGATATATATACAAATCTGAACAAACCAATTTTTATTTATGTGACGTGTACAAAAAATGTACGAAAATATGTGTAACTTTATGTGTTGTGTATATATAAGTGTTTAAGTGTACATAGATAGCTGGCCTGATGATGCTGCCTGTGGCAGTGAAACATGTAGCCACATAAAAGGTAAAGAACAAATACTGACTACATTTGACAAAATATAAATAATATATAATATGTTTAATATTTTTCAGGACCCAGGTGTTCATTGTATGATGTAATAATTTGCATTAATATTGTAATATTTTGTTATATTGTTAGTATTAAGGTTAATTTCTATTATGTACTTATATATTTAACACGTTTGCTACCACCATTGTAAAAGTTTTTCGTACACATAGACTAGCGTCGCATATATGCGAAGGCCGGTTTCTATCACAGACCGATGTCGCAAATTATTTTGTTATTTAATAGCTAATTTTGAAGTACTAGTATATTTTAAAGACCTGATTAATAGGTATCAGTATGCAGGAAGGTCTGCCGCTCATGTGTGGTGTTTGGTCCGGCACCTTTGACGTTTTTCAAAGCTAGAACTTTTATAGTGTGGATTCCTATTAAATGATCATGCGAGAACGTGAAGACATAAAGTTCTCAGGACAAATACCCCCCATTTCTCACGCAACAATTCCTGGCGGTTTCAAGCCTTTTTATTTCGTGGGAAAGTGAAGTTCTCAGGAAATTACCCCACTTTCACACGTAACAATTCCATGTATGGGACGACTTAATAAATGCTGAAAACAGTAAAAAGAGTATTGCTGTAAAACAAGTACCGGTAGGTATTGCTATTGATTTACGTTTAAGGTTATTCAAATGTATATTAACTCATCTGAACAAAATCGTACTCGTGGTATGTGGCGAATGTCACAACTGTTTGCTCCCAGTCTATGAATATTGTTTAATAGTGTCACGATAGTCTATGGCAATGGACCAAGTGACACGACCATATATACGATGCTCGGTAGCGAACGTGTTAAACAATTCACAGGCCATTGGACACTGCATATTTTGTTCTATATGTATTGTTTTATGACAAATAAATATATTAATCAAGGAATACTGGCATTGACTATGATTTGACAGTAGTGGAATAGTTTCTGTTTATGTGAAGGTGCTTGAAGAGAGAGCAGAAGGCCTTGCGGCGGGAGGCTTAGTCTGTTTTAGTGAATCTCAAAGCCCCTACTACTGAACAGGAATAAAAAAACTGACAGTACTCTCAAGGTCAAGCACTGTTACATAACAAACAACCTATTCAGATTCACAACACAGAACCTACTTCCAGCCTATCTCATTATTTGAGTTAAAAAGGATAATAATAATTTAACATCATTACAAGACACAGTTAATTTTTCTTAAGTATAGTATTAATTTTCTATATTATATTACACTACTTTTGTGTTTATTAATGTTTTGATTTTACAGTACAAACATAATTTTAATCCATATACTTTATACTACATTTTGAAGTTATATAATCTATTCAGATAATAGGGAACTTAAATTAGTTTAAATAAACAATGTTGGTACTGTTTTTATAAAAAACAAATAATTACAAAACCCCAAAAGAGACTATGTCATACCTTAAGGTTATCAGGAGTTCGATATTGTGTATCCAAATACCTGCCTAGTGTAAATATCTGTCTTCTCTCAGAGTCCAAACACATTTTGTGGCAAGATCGTGCACTTGGTCCACCCTGTAACATAAAAGGAATATACATTTCCATTCTGTTCTCACAATAATAAAAGATGAACCACTAACTTTTTTTAACTTTCGGTACAGTACAACCCCTCTTAACCGGCCTCGGATCAACCGGTCCTCGGATTAACCGGTCTATCCCATGGAACAACAGAGTCAAATATACTAACTGGCCAACGTCTCAAACATTGATTGTTTGACGGACATTTAAAGCGGGGTGACGCAACATTAGGTGTGCAGCAGGGGAACAGGGGAGAAGGGGCGTAAAAACGAAACAAAGAATGCCGCTTTGTCAATTGATTCAAAGGAAAAATACAGTTGCCGCGGTAGCAAGAGGGGAATCAAATCTAGCTTCCGCGGCAACTGTATTTTTTCTTAGAATCAATTAACAAAACGGCATCCTTTGTTTCTCGTCTTCGTCTGTTGCTTTGTCGGAACCTTTACTAAATTTCGTGAGAACAAAAGTTCTTGTATATATATAAATTAGTATATGTAAATTAAGTTTTCAAAGTTTATGCAAGTTAAAATGTTTAATTTGTTTGCTTATGTATGTACAGTAACATGATTTGCAATAACGTCTTATTTGCTTGGTTATTTATGAAATATGTATTGTAGGTTATTTTTGAACACATCTATTTTTTGCGAAAATCTTGGATCAACTGGCCAAACTCGTAACCGGCCAGGGTCTCGGTCCCGACCGGACTGGTTCTACTGTATGTTCAATTTTTTTAACAATAGCAATGAAACAGTAATCATTGAATGCACTTTGATAAAAACAAGATTTCATAATATGGACATAATTTAATTATTCTAATGAAATAAACTATTATACATAGAAATATATTTATTTGTGGTAGCCTAACTGGATTGTTTTAACCCTCCCAGTGGCAGACTGCCCAAAGTGACGTTCTCTCAGGCGCAAGATGCAGCTATTTCAACAATTAGCGAGAATTTGCATACATTTGAATTTTCAATTATTTAGTTCACTTAGAATTATCCAATCGTAATAAAACTGGCACCGCTGGAAAGAAAATGAATTAAACTTTAATTTTTGTATTTAAAACTTTTTCGTAAAACGTATATTTTTGTAATCATGGTTTCAAAATTGTAGAATGTCAAACAGATGTTTTCCGTGCGACATCGCGATGTTAAAGAAATTTTCAACAGTCTGCAACTCCTCACAATTATTGTCAATTGTCACAAAGATCATCACAGCATTGGATTCATTAGACTTTTATCTTTCAAGTGGTATTTTTAAATCATCTGTGACTAGATTATGGTTATGAGTCTAGAATTTAGAATAAAGGCTTGTTATTGGTCTAAGATTGGGCCAATAAGGAAGCATTTTGTAAATCGATTTTTACTATCAGAAATCGATTTATTCATGAGATGTTTAATATACTGTTATAAAGAGAAAACTCCAACGTTTATTCTATGTTTAGTTCAAATAATTTAGGTGAAATTTAGTTGGCACAGACATAATGTAAACGAAGCGGTCTAACCATTTTACACTCTGATATCAAAGCGTTTAGCTGTAAGTTTTATTCGTCTTGATATTTTAGTGAATTGAAAGTGTCTATAGTTTATAAAATAGTGTTATATTGTGTTTTAGTTATAAATAAATAAGTGTAGATTGTGTTTGAGTGAAATTAGGCTTATAACAGTGTTCTAATAAAACGGTAAGTTAAGAAATAACATAGCCTAGAAATAAGGTTTTAGGTTAAATTGCCGCTTTGATATTTTGATTTTTCACTACAAAATATAAAGTTATTTGAAACTGGGTAGAATGCTATTCGATTCTACATTTCATTCTTGAATTTTTGGTATAAAAAAAACATCGTTTGAAGTAAAAAATTTGTAGGCCTACTCACTTTGAACTTAGTCTAATTTACAGGTTATGTAGTAAAAACATTCAAAGTGTTATTTTGAACTAAACAATTGTGAAATCGCATATATTATTTCTCAAGACTATTTTTTTGTCGGTACGCCATAACTTCCTTAATACATCATCAAATTACATGAATGAGGCATCATTTTAAAGCTTTCCTTAACCACTACACGGGAAAAATAGACAAACAGCTTAAAATTCATGTTTTAATAACAAAAATTGATTTAAAAAACTTTTATATTATACTCTGTATGTTCCTAATGAAAGGCGCCATCTACTAACCATCTGTTTAACTAGCATGACAGCTGTTAGTTAGATTGTTTACACTGTAAGATTGTATAGGGAAACTGTTATTTATAAACCAATGTAAATAAATAAAATTAATTAACTGAATTAAATCAACGTGTTAAATCAGGTAAATGTAGGCCTACTCCGAACTTGCGAAATATTCGCACGGGTCAGCTAGTTGAAATATATTTTTACATATTTCTATTTAGAACTAAATTATAAAACTTTTGTGTATTTTGAAAAAAATTACAAAAATGTTTTACTATTTTTTATGTAGGCATAGAGTTGTTTTTTTCCTTCCGTTAGTAAACATTTTTTGCTTTCTAAGCTAATAAGTTTTACAATTTCAAAAGAAACTAATTTTTAGTGGCATATTTGAATTCTTTGAAGTTTCTTCTACAAAAAAGCTATGGAACACTTTTGGATTGGGGTTCATTTACTATTTTTGGCGAATTTTTAAAAATATGCTTGCAAAACGCTAAAAACAGGCTTTTCAATTTTAGCTTTAACCATGCCACTTGGAGGGTTAAGATTTATATTACCTTAGTTTTAGTCTGTCGGACAATATTTGTTTTTTCATCATTTATTGCATGATGTCGCTTAAACTCTTCTTACTCAATCATTATCAAATGTATTATTTTGCAAGGAAAAAACAAGGATTGTCCGAAAGGAAATTTAGACCATAACATAACCAACCTAAACTAAACATAATTTCATTACTGTATTACACAGATAGATAAGAAAGGAGAGGGAAACGACAACGTTATCACCACAGTCTAAATTTGTCCAATACATGTATTGTAAGTGATATTTTAGCCAGAATAAATAATATGTTCAAACTTTAACATTTTGATCCAGTTGGGATATAACAAATTCACAAAAAGTTGAAGGGTCCTGGTAAACTAACTTAAAAGATAGTGAAAAGTAGGCCTAGGCTGTTGACAAGATAGGTAGTCTAAATTTAACCTCAAATTCGATATAGACAAAATCATTTAAAAACAAGTAAATTCACTTCAGGAAATAGTATATAATAAAGAAATAACTATAAACACTCATATTATATCTAAGTAACACTTAACTTACCTTTTATATACAAATCAAGTATAATTTGCAACTAGGCATAGCTTGAGCCTAACTACGTATTCAAAATGTTTCACATTTCGAAATAAGTAGTAGCGTATGTATTATTTGTGTAATATAAGTTATAATAGAGTTAAATTTCAAAAGTAATGTATAGTTTATTAAACAAAGTGTTATTAAATTGAAAAAAGTGTTAAACCAAACAAAATAAGGTTATGTGATTGGTGTTACGATTAGTTGCAAGTTTCAAGACTATCTGAATACGACAACCGTAGATGCAAAGAGAACAACTGTTTTATGATTGTGTTCGGTGGTGAATAAAGATACAATTATATTGATTTATAAAAGCAAATAATTACGTATTTCGGACAAATTAAGACTAATAAAGGTTAAATATTATTATAAACATTGTAAAAACATAAATATCTCCGATAAAAAAACAATAAAAATAAACTTTTAATATATTTTGTGTATGTGACCAGAAACACCTGCCACTTACGAGACCAAGTAGTGAAAACAATTGTTAGTGATAATTGCAACGGCACTGTCTGTAGAAGCCGGGATAGTTGAACTAAAAATTGGTACTTCAGCTTTACCTCGTACTGTAAAAACGTATTAACAAACTCAGAAGTTATTTAAAAGCGAAATAAGTTAAATGTAATAAAGGAAATAAAGGAAGAAAATAGATAAAATTACTCTCAAGAGTCTACAAAAGAGAATTATAAAAGTTACATAACTAATAATTGGTAAAGTACCAAATCGAATTTTAACTCCTAAAAAGGTAATATCCAACCAAATTAATTATCCATTATAAACCAGTGATTTTATTCGAAGAGAACAATAGTTAACTAAAACCAGTTTTGTAAATATTTAAAGAACTTGAATCATTTTAACACTTTGTAATATAACATTCCCTAGTTTTAGATATTTTATTTGGTATAGACTTAAATTTTATATTTCTGATTGTACATTTAATAGGCCAGGATCCTTTTAACCCGAGAAATAGAGTCATGATTTGTCACTTGTAAATATATTTATTATTTTGTTTGTATATAATCCTGTGATTATATATTTTAAGTGTTCTATAAAATTGTAAAAATTGTAATCAGTAAATCTGAATATAGCCTACAGAGATAAAAGAACTAGCAACACTTTTGCATATAATAAAGGAATATTGTAAAACAAAGGCCGTCATTGATTTCTTTAAAATAGGCCTAGCTTATTGAATATTTTCGTTGGAAGTTGTCTAACTTTACAAAGAGAGTTTTGAACTTTTCTATTTTATAATTGCCTTCACAACTTGTGGCTAGTTTAAGAAAATCATTTTCATAAAATAAAGAAAGGCATTAAAATTTTATAATTGGCTCCGCAACGTGGGTCTATTCAATTTGAAAAGAAAGCTATACAAACAACAAATAAAAATTTTATAAAACGTATTAATAGTATTGTATTTTTATATTTCATTGTGACGACCTCCGAGTGATGACAGCTTGTACGATCTGAGGATGAAAACTTAAAGAGTTTTTGAAACCGCAGTAGCCTTTACGAGGTAACAGACCACGAGACATTGTACACAGGTACAGAATTTATTCATATAAAAACACGATTCACACTGAAAGACTACATTATAATACAAAATTTCTTATTATCAAGTTGTTTGGAATCTTTAACGAACTAAAACAATGTAATACGTGCAAGCACAGCACTGTTTGGACTTACCTCAGCTTCTGTGTCTCTCGAGATAAGACGCCATCTCTTAGAAGGTACATGGTAAGCCCACAAGTCACTAAGATCTTGATTCCCATCCCAACCACCCAACAAGAATATGGTCTCCATGTGTGGGTCTATACACATCTGGTGGCCTCCTCTCATACCGGGTTGTGTTTGTTCAGTATGCAAAGGACGCCATACAGCATGATATTCTTGCTCCGAAATAAATGTATTTAACAGTCCATCTAGAACCGACATAATGTGAATTAGGTATTTTACAAACACTAAAATATTGCTATAGTTAATAAAAGTCTATCATTTAAGGCCTGTAAGAGCTGTAGGACTAATATTTGACCTCTCTAACATAATATAGGGTGAGCTAGGAAGAAACTTTGAACTTGTGTCTAATAGTAAAATTAAAGACATAAATTCATATAAACATTAAACAGTGAAATATCTTATTTTTCCCTTTTTGTTACAAAAACATGATAACTTTGGAAGTAGATAAGATATTAAGTTCAGATTGTTTTAATATGCACTTTTTAACCCTGGAACTGGCAGAAGGCCATGCATGGCCTTCTCTCAGGCGCAGAACGCAACAATTTCACACATTTGCAAAAATTTGCATATATTTGCATAATCGCTAATTTAACCCACTTAAAATTATCCAATCGTAATAAAACTGGCACCATTGGAAAGGAAATGAATTAAACTTTAATTTTTGTATTTACAACTTTTTCGTAAAATGTATATTTACATACGTAATCATCGTTTTAAAATATGCACATCGGCCTAGAGCTCTTTCCGTGCGCGAATCTCCATACAATTGTACTTTTCCCCACTTTTGTACAATTGTACAATTGTTATTTCCCACTTCTTAAACGTTTAAGACCGCCTACACTAATATTTATTTGGCAATTATAACGATACCATTGGATTCGTCACGATTTTATCTTTCTGTTGGTGTCTTCCAATCAGATGTCACTGTAAAATTACTATTTTATTCAAGAGGTACTGTAAACCCTTGCGATTGGACAGTCTCTCAACCAATAAACAGGCCATTTGTCAATCGATATTGGGAAGGCAGTGGCTTATGTTTTGACAGATTTCTTTACACCATTTTGTAGAGAACAGTTTGATCTTTCTAACGGTGGGAAGAAAACTATAAATAACCAGTTTTTTTATTTGTCTAGACAGCAGTGAAAAGTTTATAAGTAGAGAGGTCTGGTGTGACCGTCCGCTCTGTCTTGTTCCCACGTTATTCAATGCACGCTTATTGTCCGACCTTTATCGACGGCAAAATGTCATTAGATTGATGTCATTTTGTTATTCAAATAAATATAACTCAAAGACTTTTGTGAACTAAGGAAAGACAAGTATACCATTCTTTTCTTTGATTTATCCTCTACACTTTGTTATAATAATATTTCATTTTTGGTCAAAGCATATATTAGTAAATGATGTTACAATCTAGGCCTAGGTTTGTTACCAGTCGTGTACTTGAAACATAAAAACTGTTTTTTTCAAAATAAAAAATTTGAAATTGATAAATGTTTTTATACAGTTATATTTAGAACTAAATTACGAAACTTATTTACGCTTACGAAAAAAATACAAAAAATGTTTACTACTTGTTATGTAGGCCTAAAGTTGAACTTTTTCCTTTCGTTACTGAACATTTTTTGTTTCTTGAGCTAATAACTTTTACAATTTCAAAATAAACTAATTTTTAGTGGCATACAGTAAAACCTCTTATATCCGGATCAATGTGGCGCCGGGCGATCCGGATATCAAAAAATCCGGATTTGAGAGAGGTTTTTTTTTAATATGGGTAAATTGGTTGAAATTAGGGATGGGTCGATTCTCGATACCGATTTTCGATACCACCGATTTGGTATCGGTATCGCGAATCGATAGCCGAAACTCGATACCGATTACCGATACCAAGAAATACTTAGTTGTCAGAACTGCCCGTTCTCGTATAGACTCCGTGAATGTAATCTCCGGTATTTGCAATCGCATTCTCTGTATTTTAACTCAATTCAGCATTTAACAAAATATTAGTAGGGAAAATGTAAAACATTATTAATTTTATGTAAGTAGACATTTTCCCCAGTAAAATGTTTTAGGCAATTGTTTCCTTTCTTAAATAAACGCTTCTTGTTTTATTTTTATTCATGCGTAGGCTGTTATTTGTACACAAGAAGTCTAGAGTAGGCTCAAACACTTATTGATTCGTTTGTTATCATGTCTATAGAATTAGGGTGTCTACTGTGAAGAAAAATAACACATTTTATAGATCGGTAACAAAAGTATTTAAACTTTAAAGTAATAATTTTATTTGTTTGAAATCGGGTAAAACTTGTTGGGACTTACGTTACCCATGATTTATGATTTTTATGGAAGTCCCGACGGAATTCCTTTGTTTTACTTTTTACAGCCCAACTCAAAAACATCATTCGCTACTACTGCAGTATTTAGTCGAAAATATTCATTTTTGATAGATATATTTATTATTTTTTACTACGCCGGATATCAGAGGTTT
>JAGFPH010007473.1:16200-33983 GCA_018207615.1 Philaenus spumarius | reverse complement strand
TATAGTATTGAAGCAGAAATATAACGTAATTCAGTAAGCAGTAGAAACAAAATCTATTGCCTGTATCTGTCAGCAACACATCATGTAATAGATAAGCTTGTTCCTAAGTAAACAGATGCGACACAAGCAGACAGAATAAATCGAGACATCAACCGAAGAACACGTTTATTATTTCAGTGCCCAGACCTGACATGACATGGCGCAGTCGGTAGGACCAGTGGTCTGTATGTAAAATAGTATTCGAAATTTGGCAGTCTTTTATAATAAAATAAGAGTTTCAGTATAGTTAAAGTTTTAAATTGTTTAAAAATATAAAGAATGGCAAGCAAAAGTGAAAGCGAAAAATCGTCTATCTCGGTTCAAAACATGCTGAATATCAAAGTGCCGTCGGAACTATCGTGGACAGGTAATATGTCTGAAAATTGGTTGTTTTTTAAACAAAAGTTCCAAATATATATTACAGCAAGTAAGTGTAACAAAGAAGACAGTGAGTACAAAGTAGCTCTTTTATTAAGTACGATAGGCGATAAGGCTTTGAGAATTTATAATAACTTTGTTTATTCCGAGACGGAAAACAAAAATGATATAAATGTAGTCATTCAAAAATTTAATGAATATTTTGTGCCTGATAAAAATGTGACATATGAACGACACATATTTTTTTTACGTGAGCAGAAAACGGACGAATCAATTGATAATTATGTGACAGAACTACGTGAATTAAGTTCAACTTGTGATTTTGCTCAGCTAACTGACTCTCTAATTAAAGATAGACTGATTTTAGGAATTAGAGACAAAACTATAAAAGATAGGCTGTTAAGAATTAAAGATTTATCTCTAAATCAAGCCATAGAAATTTGTAGAACCGCAGAAAGGGCCAAGTTACAACTTGAAAATATACATTCTGCAGAATCAAGAAAAGAAGCACACGTGTACAAAGTGGACAGCAATCAACAGGAAAGATGGCATCGGAACCAAAGTTCACCTTCAACAAACAGCTGCTTTTCTTCGCATTCCAACCAAAGAAGACAACAGATAAGAAGGGATGGTTATACTTCAAATATACAGAGCAGTACTTCAAGAAATCCTTCAACGAAAATTAATAAGTGTTGTTCTAAGTGTGGTTATGAGCATAAAATGTTCAAGTGTCCAGCATTTGGCAAAAAATGTGCCAAGTGTAATAGTTTAAATCATTTTGCAAAAATGTGCAAAAATAAAAAAGTTAATAATATTGTCATGAGTGATAGTGACAACCTATTTTTGGGTGAAATTAATGTGATTTCTGAAAAAAGTCATGGTAAGCAGTGGTGCACTGAAATGTTAGTAAAAAATAAGTTAGTTACTTTTAAAATTGATACAGGAGCAGAAGTAAATATAATTACAAAAGAAATATTTGATGAAATCCAAGATGAAAGTTCATTAGAGAGTACTAATACTAAATTGACTTCATATACAGGTCAACAATTAAAGATTTTTGGTAAATGTTATTTACAAGTAAAATATAAAAAAGAAAATAAGGTTGTAGAATTTTACATAGTAGAAGCTAAAGCTCCTTGTATTCTAGGTTTGTCAACGTCAGTTGATTTAAATTTAATTAAAAAGGTTGATAATGTAAAAAGTAATGCATTAGGTGAGGTTAGGTCAAATAGAGAAAATTCAGTAAAAGATAATATTGAAACTTCTTTGTCTGTATTAGATAAATACAAAGATTTATTTAGTGGAATAGGGTGTATTCAAGGAGAATATGATATAAAACTTTCCAAAAATGCAGTACCAAAAATTCATGCATGCCGTAAGGTGCCAATAGCTATTAAACCGAAACTTAAAATAAAATTAGACAGTTTAGAAAAATTAGGAATAATTAAAAAAATAAATAAGCCAACAGAGTGGGTTAACTCGTTAGTGATAGTTAACAAACCAAATGGGGAAATGAGACTGTGCATTGATCCGAAAGATCTAAATGAGGCGATAATGCGACCTCACTTCCAAATTCCTACTTTTGAAGAGATATCTGCTAAGTTGAATGGAGCCAAAATATTTAGCACTTTAGATACAAAAAATGGATTTTGGCAAATTAAATTATCCGAAAGATCGTCTGATCTATGCACATTCAATACTCCTTTTGGGCGTTACAAATTTTTAAGATTGCCTTATGGACTTTGTTCTGCTTCTGAAGTCTTCCAACAAAAAATGAAACAGATGTTAGAAGACATAGAAGGTGTTGAAGTGTATATTGATGATATAATTATATGGGGAAACACACAAAAAGAACACGATGATAGACTAAATGTAGTGTTAAACAAGTTGAGATTAGAAAATGTAAAATTAAATTTTGAGAAATGTAAAATAAGTACAATGAAATTTATTATTTAGGACATAAAATATCCAAAAAAGGCATAACCGTAGATGAAAATAAAGTTAAAGCTATTACCGGTATGGAAGCACCTAAAGATAGAAAGTCGTTAGAAAGATTTTTAGGCCTAATCACATATGTCAGTAAATTCATACCAAATGTTTCAGAGTTAACAGAGCCCTTAAGATCAATATTAAAAAAAAATATAGATTTTCAATGGGGTTTTGAACAGCAAGAGGCATTTAACAAACTAAAAAATATACTCACATGCAAGCCCATTTTGCAATTTTTTAACGTTAATGTACCAATAATATTAACTGTGGACAGTTCACAAAATGGGATGGGTGCTGCCATCCTACAAAATAACTTACCAGTAGCCTATGCATCAAAAGCATTAAATGAAACTCAAAAATCTTATGCACAAATTGAGAAAGAATGTCTAGCCATCCTATTCGGATGTGAACGTTTCCACCAGTATGTATTTGGCACACATTTTACAATAGAAACAGATCATAAACCATTAATACCAATATTAAAAAAAAATGTAGAGCATTGTCCTCCTCGCTTACAGCGAATGAGAATAAAATTACAACAATACAATTTTAATTTAGTATATAAGAGAGGTAAACAACTAGTAATTGCAGATACACTCTCTAGAGCATATGATGCTACTGATAAGACAGATTTAGAATTAGATAGTAAAGAAATTGAAGCACATGTTAGTTTAATAGAAAGTAATATTAATATAAGCAGTTGTCAACTTAATAGAATTAAAAACATTGTCAAAAATGACAATGAAATGAAAATATTAAAAAACTTCATAATGGGAAATAATTGGCCTAATCATAAAAAGCAAATTCCAGATATTATTAAACCATATTGGAATATAAGAGATGAATTGACTATTTGTAAAGGATTAATTTATAGAGGTTCTGCCATTGTTATTCCTTTAAATTTAAGAACTGAAATGTTGAAAAAATTGCATATAACTCACTTAGGTATAACAAAAACACAATTAAGAGCAAGGCATGTAATTTTCTGGCCCTATATCAATAAAAGTATAGAGGACATGATAGGAAAATGTGAACCATGTATAAAGTATGCAAAAAATTATTGTAAAGAACCTTTATTGCAACATAGTGTACCTAACCTACCCTGGCAAAAAATTGCTGCTGATTTATTTCAGTTTAATGATAAGCAATACATATTAGTTGTAGATTATTTCTCAAAATATCCAGAAATACAATTGTTAGAAAATATATCTAGTTCCCACATTGTAAACTGCCTAAAGAAAATTTTCAGCAGGCATGGTATTTCAAGAACATTAGTTACAGCTAATGATTCTTGTTTCATAGGGGAATTAATTAAACAATTTGCAAGACAATGGGAATTTAAACACACTATAACCAGTCCTCACTTCTCACAATCCAATGGGATGGTAGAGCGGGCTATACAAAATATAAAAAATATTTTAAAAAAGACAAAAATTGATAACACAGATTTTGATTTAGCATTATTAGAATATAGAAACACTCCAATATCTGATAATTTACCATCACCTGCAAAAATTCTCTTTAGTAGGCAGTTAAGATCAATAATACCTTGTAATGAAAACCTATTAAAGCCTAAAGTATGTAAGGCAGTAAGACAAAGCTTAATTCTTAGGCAAAAAATACAAAAAAGATATTACGATAAAAAAACAAAACCCTTGTCAAAATTAAAAAATAATGAGCCAGTACTAATGAAACATAAAAACAACTGGATTAAGTCAAAAATTTTAAACAAACGTAAAGAGCCTAGATCTTACAATTTACTAAATCTTGAAAATAATAGAGTGTATAGAAGAAACAGAAGGCATATTCGTCCCTTTCCAGCAAAAGTACATTTAAATGGTTGGCAGGCAGATGATTATTTAATAGAAACACATAATACTCCAAATACTAAGATGTCGCCTAAAAAATTACAAAATAGGCCTACACCTGTCACCTCAAACCAATCTGAATACATAACAAGATTTGGGAGGATTGTCAGACCACCTGAAAGGTTAAATGTATAAAGTTCATATTTTAGTTTATTATTTAGTTTTTATTTACAATTTAATGGATTTAAAGTTGGCAATCCAGTTTAATATTCAGTTTATGTTTATAATTTTAAGTTTTTAAGTTAGATTAGGCCTAAGTTTGTAGATCAAATGTTTAAGAACATGAAGGAATTGTTATTTTTTGTAAAATGGGAGATGTAATAGATAAGCTTGTTCCTAAGTAAACAGATGCGACACAAGCAGACAGAATAAATCGAGACATCAACCGAAGAACACGTTTATTATTTCAGTGCCCAGACCTGACATGACACATCATCTCCAATAATTGTACTGTTTGCTATAACTCCAAAAAAAAAAAAAATCACTTGCATTAAAAAATAAGAACACCAAGAAAGCTCTCTAGAAAAAAGGATTGATATCATAAGTTTTTCAATATTAAATATATATTATATTACATTATGAGTAACTATATATAATGATAAACTACTCTTCTTTGAAACTATATAGATTAGCAGATTAAAATTAAAAAGAAGAGATTTTCCCATTGCAATGCCTAACATTCATTTATAAAGTGAAAATCTAAATTAAAAAAATATAAATTAAACTTTTAAAAGAAAAATAAAGTATTCAATTTGCGGCCGTCCTGATTTTCTCTCATACCATTATACCTTTTCTCATTTCATCTCCAAAATTCCACTCATTGGTACGGTATAACTTGAATTATCTTGAAAACACAATCAGTACGCCAACGTTTTGATCGATTACGATCAACTTTTTTCATTAGTTTAGTTACTTAGTGAGTATGAGTGTATTAATTCAAGTTCCATTACGGACTGTTTAGATGTAACGATGAAGATTATTCAAATAATAGAAGGGATATTCACAAAGACTTGTGGAATTTAGTAGAAACTGTTATTCAACTTAGTTACAATATTTACTTTTGTTATTCAAGAAAATAAGTTGCTGTGTAATTGTGTTTAAATGAATTTGTATATATTTTTAAATTTTAATAATTGAATTTAATTATTTTTAGTAGAATGAATGCAAAGATAAAAAATACAGTTCAAAGGTAAATTGAACAACTTTATTAAACAAAAGGTTTTAAACAAAATAAATCATATTTTACAGAAACTGAAACATTACTGAAACTCAAAACCAAAAACACCTCTTCTTAAGACACCCTTGTTGTTTTCCTCTTTGCCTTAATACTGCTTATAAGGTCTAGTATTATTTCCTGTGAAATATGTTCCCATTCTTCAATAACATCCTATTGCAATGCCTCAAAGTTGCCAGGGACAACTCCAAAAGCCCTGACTTGCTTCTTTAGATTATCCAAAAGGTTCTCAACTGGATCCAGGTCTGGTGATAGTTGAGGCCGCATTATACGCACTATTCCACGATCACAAAGCAAATTTTTGTCCGCCCTGGAGCGATGAGGTCATCAACATACACAAAATTATATACACCACAATAGGATCAAGAACTGTATTTAGGAATATCTGACATCACATTGTTACAAAAAATGACAAGTTGAACTGGTTGAACAGCAGCAATTCCGCATCATACTGAAATTGACCAACCTCTGTAAGCTACATCAGCCTCGACATAGCGCTCACAGGAGATCCGTTTCAACTGTGCAAACGTATCAAGGGTTTCATTTAAGAACAGAAATTTATTCCAATCATTACAAATTCAGATTACATGATTACCAGCCCACTGCAGTCGCTTTGGCTTGTATCTCGCGTTAGCCTTGGGAACGTTTTGGTCACTACCGACCTCAAATTCAGTTCGTGAACTCTCCTGTGTACAGTTTGAATTGTAATCAATGTCGCCCTTGCTCCCCTAAGTTCAGCTTGAGCGATTCTGGTTGTAATAACATGAATTCTACGAACTTGGATGAATAAAAACCGATCTTGGGCTGCTGTAGTTCTTCGTAAACCCCCTCCACCCTGAGTGTATCGCACACTAGCATAAGTATTAACGACACCTGAATACGATGTAAGCTCATTTTATAATCACCTTTATTAAAACATAGTAATTTAAAATCCAACTGTGCATTTGAAGACGATACCTGTGTGCATTACCGGCATTAAAACATAGTTTAAAACCTATTGGTGAAGGTCCAAGAAAGTAAATGATGGTTGAATACAATATAATTAATGCTAATTTTATTGATAACATGTAACCAAAATGTTGTTAAAAACTGTTGGCGAAAATAAACAATGGCCTAACATAAGTAATGCTAATTTTATGATTTATCAGAGTTCAATCTTAATTTAACCGGCCATAGCTAATAACATTCAAATAGGATTATTTAAACAGACTTAAAAGTTAAATACTATAAATGTACTTAATTTAGCCTCAAGGCAAAATTCTATGAAAATTAATGTCAGCTGAACACAATTAATGGTAAATTTATGAATTATACGCATTAGAACAAAATTTAAAACACAAAAGCGAAAGAAATTGACAACGGATATCATAAAAATTACCTCCTCAGTAATCCAGAAATTTCAGAGCTACACAGTTGGATTCGAATTTGAAAATTAAGGAAATTTATTATTCGAAATCCATTTTATCAAATTTATAAGGTTCATGAATTCAACGGACCATCATTCATTTTAAAAATTACAGGAGTTTTAAATATTTAATAGTTAATATCTTCTAAGTTCAAACCTACTAACTTTACAGAAATAATAAAAGTATATTCCTTTTTTAACAAAACGAGTTATTGACCAAAAATAATTTCTTGGTATGAGTCTACAACACCCATGTTAGCCTAAAACCAAAATTAGTTCAGAATGCTGATAATTTTAAAACTAATAATCAAATCCATTTACGAGATTTTATAAAAAGTAAAAATGTCATCCTAAACCATTACAAAATTTATAATCATGAATATTTATTTAAGCCTCCGGAACTGAAATTTCAAGGAAATGTTTAGACCCCTATAGTAGCCACCACCTTAATCTATTGATGAGAAGACCGGTTTTGATCCCCATAACGATATCAATACTGGACATTGTAACGTGCTGCCGGCTCACTGTTACAAAGGTCCCAGTTCGGGCGCTATTTTGTAACGTGCTGCCGCTTGCCAGCCGTTTACAAACAAATTTATTAATAAAAGAAAAATAAATCAAATTTTGACAAGTTTTTTTGAAGTTGATTTTATTTTTAAAAAAATAACCTTTTGCTGTGTAACAATTACTTGTGCTATCATATCTTCAATTTGTATAACTTACTATTTTATCAATTACTTTATTTATTCAATGAATCTTTATTCTCTTAACCATAACAAAAACAATCAAACATAACCCCAAAATTGAAAATAGGTTGTAACATCAACAGCCATGTCACAGAGAAAATATAAACTAAGAAATAAGTCAGCTGTTTCCTATAGTGTCTAAAAGAACAGAGGTTTGGTCTAAATGAATAAATGACGCAATACATAGATAATATTAACCATTTTAATTTTTATATATACATTTCTAAATGACGCAAAATAATTACAGTAAAATCATTTTTTTTTATAAATAAATAATAGCATATAAAAGCAGACTATAAAAGAAGGTAATGTAAAAGCAGACTTAAAAAACATATTAATATGTGAACGTATGTAGGGTGTGAGAGTTGTATAAAAACTTTGTTTCAATGAGTAGTGCGTTATAAGCGAACAATATAAAGCGGCAGTTGAAATTATGAACAGTTTAATAAATGGGAAATAGCAACAGGACATAACACAATTCAATATGTATCGAGATCTTAGTATGATAACATATAGAGTGATCATGGAAGCAATTAGAAGAGAGAGAGGGGATCAACCTGTGTACGTGAAAGAACACAGATATCAAAAGATACGGAACGCGACAGAACGTTGTGATAATAGCGGAACGAGACAGAACGTTCTGGTAGCAGTGGAACGAGACAGAACGTGGAGGAAAAAGCAAAAAACTTCTAACAAGATGGCGTTTTTGTTCATGTGCGTTGCATAAAGCCGGCGAGTACTATTACAAGAAAAATGTAGTTTTCGTTATGAAATGGTGACAATTTTGGTCCCAATGTGAAGTAGATGTACTTTAGAGTTGGAGTGATTAAAGGAATTAGAACTGATCATGTAAATTGGGTGTTTTTTCGACAGATAACTTTTCGATGTGCCTTGGCGGGACTAGCGTAAGATAGGCTTCAGAAGTGAATTGTGTTTACGACAAAAATCCTAGGTAAAAAACAGTGCGACGAACATAACGCAGTAAGTAATAATGGCCATAGGACATATTTTAGTCTGCAGGTATTAAAATTTGATTATTTTAAAAAAGTAACTTCTCTTAATTTCTATTGCGTCATAACTTTTACTTTTTTGAGAGATAGGGTTGACAAAAGTTTCATGTAATTGTAAATGGTTTTTTGATTTGTTTGTATATTTGTAACATTATGTTCATATCTTTGTATTATTGTAAATATTCATTTCTAAATATGTTTGAGTAAACGAAGGTTGTTGCCACAATGTTTTGAATTTCTTCATACAACCACGAACATCCAACTAGTTTGTACTCTAACAGCCAGGTTCCCACCCCTAAGAAAATTAAACTAATTAATAAATATTTTTACAGTAATTGATAATTAAGACTAGTTATATGCA
Source organism: Philaenus spumarius (assembly GCA_018207615.1). Classification (NCBI taxonomy): domain Eukaryota; kingdom Metazoa; phylum Arthropoda; class Insecta; order Hemiptera; family Aphrophoridae; genus Philaenus; species Philaenus spumarius. The sequence continues at coordinate 24,953 of JAGFPH010007473.1, read as the reverse complement.
AACAGAGCATAAGTGAGGTTATATGTGGATTATCGTAAATATTATGATCATTATTTTATAGTAGTATTGTGGGAATTTAAGTAAGGTGAATTTAAGTAAGGTGAATTTAAGTAAGGTGAATTATAGTAAGGTGAGTTAAAATAATGTGAAACATATGATAGTGTTCTACGTTGAAGTCAGGTGAGAGATGTTATGGAGAGATTAAAAGGGTGGTGATTTTATTATTGAAGTTAGGCAATAGGCCTAGGAGGTATATAAGTGGTTTAGGGTAGTACACGAGCGACGACTTTAGTTTTTAAGGTGGATAAGTGAATGAGGTGATGAAGAGATATTGGTAATTATTAGATAATCCACATATAGCATTTTTATTTTGACTTAAAATATATTTTTTTAATTTTTGAATTTTTTACCAAACCCTATTTTTTTTAACACATTATAACTTAATATATTTTTATTTTTGCAACGCCTATCGTTGCAAAATGGCGCCCAACGTGGGGCTGAAAAACAAAAGAAGTTAAGTTTACATATAATTAATATATTTTTATTTTTGCAACGCCTATCGTTGCAAGGTTATAACGTCGCCAGATCTGTGGTTGTCACAGCTGACGACCAAATCTTTGTTACGCAGGTTTGCTTGAACATCTGTGCGTACAGTTGCCAACTATTGGGCTGCTAATCCTGGTAGGACGAGATCTGTATTCTGCACACAGATCCCATCCGCCAGAAGTCGCAACTGCGGCTGACAACCGACGCCATTTTGTCTCATCTTAAGATTACACTGACTCTAATTTTATCTAGGTTCATCTTTACCATGAAGTACTTTACCAGGAAGGGAAAGGACTCAAATTAACGAAACATAATAGTTGGCATTTTAAATTTACTCCTCCATTAGGGGCCTACGCACTTATCAACTTTACAAAACAAATAATATATATAGCAACTTTGGCAAACCAAGGTTTAAACTTCAGGCAAACACACATTCACTCGCACAACAAGTCTTAACTCTAACATATACAATTTAATATTGTAATATTCATGAATGCAGACTCTTTTATATTTAATTGTTGAATTTTGTTTACTTACGTGCGTATATCTCTTTTTACTTATTATTTTATAGTGCACTTTTTAAACTTTAGAGACAAAGAAAAAAAATGAATTTACGTTAATAATTATTTATGATTTTTATGAAAATTATTTTATAAAAGTTTAATAGTTCGTTGCAGTCTAGCCTCGAATAGTCACTGAAGTTATTATTAATTTTATACTGAGATAGTTCACCTTTTTATAACGCTGTTCTGTTAAGGAAGACACCCACGCTATCGGCCATTATAAGGTTATTTTCAACCACGCACTTTCTCAAAACTTACAAAGTCGCTTATTTCGATTTCCCTCGTACAATTTTCACCATTTTATGTTTTTTTTTATAAAACACTGTCTCTACTGTCGATATAACATGTTTCAATTGTATTTCTTCTTGAAATACCGCAAATTTTAAACTTATTGCAACATCGTATCAGCACATCACCAGCATGTCTGATCTCTTTGATGCTTATTGGACTAATGAGTAGGAAGCTTGCTTCAAGCTGTCGACGCTGTGCGCAGGATGACGTCATATCGCGCGATCTATTTCCACCAATCATCGGCGTCTTCTTATTCTGCTTTGTGTTTTTCATATACGTTTCGAGGCTAAATGTCTGTTCAAATATAAACTGCACCCGTCGCTTGAGGCTATCTTTCGATGACGTAATCATTTTATATTTAATAATTATCTGAATTATTTGTCTCTTTAAATTATAAAAATTACTTTTTAAACAACTTTTTATGAGTTAATTATTTTAAAAATGAGTTTGTCTGCATTCCCCTTTGGATTTCTATATTTATTAATTTTCTACAAAAATGCGGTTTTTAATCTAGGCTAATTCATCCAAAATTTACTATGTTCCTCCCCTTACGTTACACCCCTTATTTCGTTATTAAATCCCTGAAACTCACATGTATTACAACATTTCTCCTTCCTGGCCATAACATGTTCACATATTAAGGTTTTAAATATTGTTTGTATCAGCAATTATCTCAATAAGTTTTAGAAAAAAATAATTAAATCACCTTTTCAAAAGGCACAATTTGACCACAAACAATGATTATTCTACTGAGTATTGGCCCTTCCCTCAATGGAACTAGTGAAGTGTCAGGGCGTACATAGAAGATGAGTCAAGAGTACAGCACACCAGCAGCAGTCAGTCACACTTGCTCAGTCAGTCGTCTGTCGCTATCAGTGTTTTATTGAGTGTACCAGTGTTGATTATTTTGTTACTACATTCTGTTAGCCTTCCGTGTACTATATGCTTATAGTTTTGTGTGTTTATTGTACTGTACTGTGTCATATCCTCCTAAAAAGAAACATGTATTATCCTCAGGAGAAAAAAATACAAATTGTACAGCAATTAAACAAAGATGTGTCTGGTATAGTTGGACGAGGAGTATAGGGTAGGACAAGCAACAATATAAACACAAACAAGGACTTAATGATTAAAATTGTTCCTGCACTGAAAATAAATATGGGGTTCGACAAGAAAATCAATGAAAGTTGTGAATAGTCTTTAAATTGTTCCCTCAGCAGCAAGCTTTGGGAAATTCACTTTCCGGTCCAATTATTCACAAGAAGGTAAAACTTTCAGTTAAGAAGATAAACAATTTGTCATCATTTACGGCGAATAATAGTTGGCTACAAAATATTCAGTCAAGGCATGGAATTCGTGAAGTTATCATGGCGAGAAGCTATCAGCAGTCCATGAAACAGCAGAAAACTTTGTAGAAAAATTGAAATTTGTAACAGACACTTACTTAGAAAGCTTAAAACAACTTTAACTTCTAAAAAAGGGATCTAGTGCGCCTGGACATAAGGGTAGTAAAGACCCTGTTACCGCATTATCGGCACACAGCAAAATACCCTATCTGCTGATGGACAAATCAAAACTACCAGCACTTTCAAAAAATGTGAAAAAACTTTCGATTTAATATAAAAGATGCATAATATATCAAATAAGAACTTGGTATCCTATCAATTTCTAAGCATTTCATAGGTACGTTTATACAAATATTTCCTTTGTTTTTAACACTAAACACTTTATCAATGTTTCTATATTTGTTCCTCGATCAGCCTTTATAACCTTCTTTTCCTTATTACTTTATTTTCTGTAAACTATGGTGTAACATATAAAAACTTCAATTTACATTCTGTCAAACTTTCAAGATACGGTTGGTTTTTAATGTTTATCTCAAAGTTAACAAATACAAAAATTATTTAATTTTCATTCTTTTGAATCCATATTATTTTAAAATTTAATTATAATAAATATCCTATTTTAACATACGTATTTTTAAGCTCTGAATTTTTAAATTGACCAAGAAAATATATGAATTATGCTAAATTAAAAAAGCAGTTTGCTAAACTAAAACATTAAAATGTAAATTTTCTTGACAACCTAGTATATGAAGGATGGAAAATTATGTCTTTCATCTGAATATGGCAGAGGTCTGTCGAAATCGATAATAATGGACAGCAACATCTACTTACTAGTTAGAGCTTGATCCATAAATTCTTCAGTTGCTTTGTAGTCACCACCTTCCACTAGAGTAAGGTGTAATTTTGTCAACAGTGGATCTTCCAACTGAACATTAGTTTCACGTTGTAATGCTTCAAATGCATCGGTGTAGTTCATTTGACGGAAATGTTTCAAACACAAACGAACAGCTTCTCTAGCTCGATGCTAATAAAATAAATCAATAGATTTAATAAATACAAACTTACAAAGCAATTTAACTTTAATATTTTCAGAATAAATACATTTCAACTTACCCCGTTAAACCACTCCATTGCAGGCTGAATTTGTTCCCAATCATCAATTCCAGATAATTCTACAAACCATATACTAAAATTGAAACTTGGCCCCCATGACTGTATAGGCAATATCTTCACGTAACGGCAAGGAAATGAATGCCCACCAACCATATGCTTTACTGTGAATGTTTCTTCTATATTATCATTGCGTAATCCACTATTGAACAAAATATTTGTTTTTATATTTATATTTTATAAAGTGTACTTGCTGCATATCAATATAAATCAAATCAATCTATGTAAAAATACAGGGTGAGTACTCTAATAGGTGCTCATAAAAACAAACAGAATTGATTGAAATAGTAATATTATTATTTTATTTCCTCAATTGTAAAGAGACATTTTATTTTATATAGATAGTCTAAAGTATGTGTCTAGAGCTCACTAATAATATTTATATCAAAGGGTACAAAAATATAATAAGAATATGTTTACATTGAATAAGAACATCATTTTTTTTTAAATTATTATTCTTTAGAATAATAAATTTGAACCTTTTGTTTAGGGCTTTTTAAACATTTATTTAACACGTTTGCTACCATCATAGTAAAATATTTTCATACGCATAGACTAGCATCGCATATATGCGACAGCCGGTTTCTATCCTCAGACTGATGCCGCAAATGTGCGATGCCTGGTGTAATTGAAATTTCAGAGGTACAGAAAATGTTTTGGTACACAAAATTTCCGCAAAAAACACTTTTGTTCACTAAAAATTTCCCCAATCGCACGTTGCGATACTATCATATAGCTAATATTGTAACTTCCTGTTCAATTCGACTTAAAGGACTCTAATAATTTATATATTGATTTGAAAGAAAAAAACTTGATATAGTAGAGGCCTGGTAATTCGTGTCGTGATAAACCGAGATTTCGAGCCACAAATAGCGCCTTCAATATACAAAAATACCATAGAAACAAACTTTTCCCACCACTGCCATACTCCCCACTCCTCTCTTACAAGGTCACTCGATATCAATCCGAGCGTGTCTAAAATAAAATCAGTCGCACTACTGTATCGTCTGCAACATTTATTTGTTTAATCGCTGATTTGGATGCAGCGCTACGCTACGTTGAATAACAATCCGAAGCTACTGCGGCAGATAGCGTATTACTCTGTCCGTTGGCGTGACATCACTGCTTGTAACCGCTGCAGTGTAGTTAAACAAAAAACTATTTATGATTTCTTTAAAAAGCAAATTTATATTATTTGTACTGCATATAAAACTACGTTTGTACCTCAGTGTTCAACACAAAACACAGTGTATATTTAATAAAACTTAAATTTTTGCAGTTATACAAGGACTATAAATGATAGTCCAAAATGGTTTTTATTTTAACCTTTGCATATTACTTGTAATTCAAGTTTCTCACAATCCGAGATACTCTCACTCCCATTCAACTCGAAATATCCGGACTCCACTGTATTTGTACAAATTCTGTTAGCTTTGATTATGTTGTGATGGTAATGTGTGACTAATAAATGATTGTTAGACGTTCTTCAAGCTTCCACCAGTTAATACTGATTAATGTTTATATATATAAATTTAAACATCACAGTAATAAACAACCGCCGTGTCGACTAGCTACTCATAAACTGATAGGGTCGAAGCAAGAGGTATGAGTGACAGGTCACTATAGGCGACCTGGCTACCGTAAAACCCCTCCCCTCCATCCCCATCTACACAATGAAAATGGAAAAAAAATGCGTCACCACATCGTACAAATTTTACTGATAAAGACTGATTTTGAACTTTGGTAAGTAGTTTAAGTTAGGAACTGAAAAACATCAATAATAACTATAAATTAAATAGGCCTACCTTTGTACAATATTGTTTAATATGATTTAGTTTTTAAATTTTTATCGCTTGAATAATATTATTCGTAAAAAGCTAACACAATTTGTATACCGGTTTCATAATAATTATTAATATTATAGGTAGGCCTACCTAAAGAAAGTATTGAACACCAGTTGTTTTCTGGCTGTTTTTAGCTAGTCAAGAATCAGGAATCTGCCATTCATCAACCGGGACAAAAATATCGTATCAACCTCTCGGTCGTACAATATTTAAATAGAAACCCTGTCCGACTTGCAGCAGAAAGCAGACAACACACTTTGTGTGTGTGATGGTATGCAGGTCGATATATATCATAAATAACCCGATTATGCTGATCTTTTTTCCATTCACTTATCTATTCCTCAAAATAATAATTTTTTATCCAGTTTGGGCGTTTGGACATTTTTTGCATCCCTGTACCGGTATCTGATAAATATGCGGAATTCACACTGTACAATTTCTAGCTTTTAAAATCGTCAAAGTTGCAGACCAAGCACCGTATATATATGAGCTGCAGACCTTCTTACATAAATCAGGACTTTAAAATATACTAGTACTTCAAAATTAGGTTAAATAACAAAATAATACTGCCACAAATATGCGCCGTCGGTCTATTTCAATTAGACCAGGCGTCGCACATTTGCGGCATTAGTCTGTGGATAGAAACCAGCCGTAGCATATATGCGACGCTAGTCTATGCGTACTAAAAAATGTTACTATGGTGGTAGCGAACGTGTTAAGGGACAAAAATCATTGAACTGTAAGACTGAGTGTGTAATAGAATTAGAATAAATATGTCTAGTATGAATTTTTACCAAATCCTATCTTCACTTAAAGCAAAATAATTCTTAATCCACGCCTCAATATAAAAAAGTATTTAATTGTAACCTACAAATAAAATAACAGAACTTAAAAAATTTTAACCATGAAATCACAAAATTAACAATGTGCACCAGTTAGTTGTAAATTATGTTTTCTTGAATGGTAATGGATATGAAGAAATTCTGCTATCTCTTGTAAATATGTTTCTCGTAGGCCTAATATTAAATAAAATATTCCTATTAAAACTACTGAATGTGGAAATACTAATTACAAAATCTAATATCGTACGATACTCAATTAAAATCAATAAGATGAGCCTAAACAAAGAAATTCAATAGTAGCCAATAAAAGAAAGACAAACCAGCTTACGTGTCTAGAAGTTCCACCATATTCTCATCATCAAGCCCGCCATAAATTTTGAATTTCTTCAAATTGCAAACGTGAGTCTTTTCATACTTTCCAAATGTTATTGACTTCACAATTGCAGGTTTAAATAATTTTAAAATTAAAAACTGTGAACAAACGAAACAAATTTAGATAGAAACAAATCAAATTGGAATAAATAATTGGCATTAAATGATGTATTAACAAAAATGTGCTTAACTTAAATTATAAATAAAATTAACAAACAAACATTTTTGCAAACTATGAAACTCTCAGATCAAAATGTGAAGAAATGTTTTATTTTAGACTTTAAAACGATACAGCGTAACTGCTTTCTTCTATCAGAAATATTGTAAATAGTAGTAAATTAATTTTAAGCACCGTTTGTAGTAGCCTACATGTGGGTTTATTTTTTGTCAGCAGCAACTGACTTTAAACAAAATATTATTTATGATGTAATAAAAGAACAAAACCTTGGATTTCAAGGCCAAGTTCATTCAGTCTCAACCACACTATTAAATTGGTCCAAGGTGAATCATTGTTATGCAGTACAATGTTAGACAAAAGACACTAATTTTAAATATTGAGAATTCAAACAAAGGCTTATATGCGGTTTAATAGAACATCAAGCCATGTGTAATAAATTTAGGCCTAACTTCTTTCAGCATCATTTTGACATTTACAATATTTTGAATGTGCAGAAATGTCTCCATAATATTTCACACAAATAAAATTACAGGTGTACACACAACTATTTATGAACATGAATATAAACAGTGAACTACGTTTAATTTATATATTTTACGCTTGTATAATCTAGACTTACACTTCATTCTAGTAGGCCTAAGCCTAATAAAAAACACAATTTATGTAATTCCTAACAATACAATTAATAATTGGTAAGAGGTTCAAAAGCATGACTTATTTGCATATTATTTTTACTATTTTTTCATATTTAATAGTCTAGTTGTTTGATATTGATGGAATACAAAATTGTTTAAGTAATTATAACATTATTGCTATTATTGTTATATTGGTATGATATGTTAAAACAAAATGCCAATATTTAGTGTAGCATTATACTTGTTCTATAGTGGATAGTTTGCCAGCCTGTGCTTATAAAGATGTTCTACTTCAATTGTATCACAAAACATCTCAATGTTTTGATAAAATTAAAATACACAAACTAAAGGAAAAGCTATAATTTGAATTTAATGCATATATTAATAACAATGTAATCAAAAGAATCGTAATAAAGCGTAAACTTAAACATAGTTTTTACAAACTAACACTGCCAATAATTCTGGGAAATTTGACCACCAGTTCGAGGGTTAAAGACACCATGTAAAAAATGGTCTGTATAAATGTCAAAGTAAAGTGTTTAATGCACAAAAAAGATTCTTGGGATATTACACACACCCGATAAAAGATGATTACTGTCATGATAAAAATGAGTCCTTACAATATGCCTGCACAGAAACTTAGAAGAGAATAACAAAAAATTTGCAACTTTTTTAGGTTACAGAATTTTAAAATTTCAAAGAAGTATAAAAATTAAAAAGTAAATACAAAAGGAAACTAACAAACGTAACTCTTTAAAATAAAAAAGAAGGATTAAAAAACACCATTTACTAATAATAGCGGAGAATAAATACATTTTGTATACTATTGTTAAAAACTAGTCCAAACAACTCAGAAAATGTAGGCTAAAAACCATACATTACTCAAGAAATCCTTGAGTATGGTACAACACTTATTAAATGCAGGTAAAATACGAGGTAACCTAAATATACATGGCAAGAAATGTT
>JAGFPH010007472.1:47999-65207 GCA_018207615.1 Philaenus spumarius | reverse complement strand
AAATGCTTTACAAAAGTATGTTTAATTTGTATTAGATATGAGTATACAAAATCGAATTTGAACTTGAACGAACCCGAGGCTACAGCTTGAAAATACAAAGCTCTTTCAGCTTGACCAGTCTTTACAGTTGCTCACATTCACGTTTTGATACCACCTCGTAATGCCAAACTCCAACTTCAACGATTCTGTTTTTAGATTAAATGTGTAATATACTGGAAAACAACAGTGGTAATAACTTGAGAACTAAAGAGCAAGTCCTAAAAATACTCCAGATCTAAATATAATACATAAAAAATTCTACTAACATAAATTAAGGTTCTACAGATTTTTTTATATAAATTACGTAAAAACGTTAATAGCATGCTGAAATTATAACATTTATTTCTAACCCATGTTGATATGTTCCCATGATACATTGTTAAAATTTGGGAAATATTCAACTTATTTGATCAAAATTAGGCTAAACCTTTCCTAAATGTCATAACTCTACAAGTTAGAAAAAACTGTAAGAAAATATAATAATCAGTTCTAAATTTATAAAAAAACAGATAGAAAGAGATAAGTTGTATTTTTAAGGTATAGAGAATATTATTTACTAACACACACTTTGTACGATTTATTATTTCCAATAATACTACAGTGTTACTGTGTTTTCTTCTTCAAAATATGTACTATTTTGAATGTAACTCATTAAATATGACTGCAATAAAGTAATTAACTTTTCAAGGTCAGGATTAAAACATAAAATAGGAGAAAACTCTTAAAGTAAAATGAACGAATATTAGGTCTACAATTATAATGGCTAGTACTGTTATGTTTCAAAATGTATTTTACCTTTTTCTACTGTGATTTCACGTTTCTATTTGAGGACATTCTTAACATTTGCGTATTTATTTCCTGAAACATCATCCGCTATATTTGATTGCATAAATTCAGCATATTATCTTAAATAATATTACGGATTAGGTAAATTGTACGTGTTTTTGTTTTGTTCTTTTTTTACAGTTTTAGAGATGAGACATTTCCCTAAGGTTTTAGAAATTGTCAATTTAGTTGAAAAAATACCTAAATACATCTGTATTATCCAAAACATTATAAGAAAAGCTTTTACAGCTTAATCAAATGCTGTCAATTGCTTTTACAGATATGTTTTCCGACTTCAAACACTAAAATTAAATTGAACAAAAAAAATAAAATGACTAAAGTATTAAGTTATTAAAACAACAAGTCTGACTCAGTTCGATTTAATTTTTATAAGTTCCCATATTCGGAAGATATCGTGAAAACTGTGTAAATGGATTTATTCTTTACAAAAAATATATATAATTCGTATTAATCAAGTAATTATTTTTATTTTTAACATTAGGTAAAAATTAGTGCCAGATTCTTGTTCAGCATCCCAAAAAACAATAGGAAAATGAGTTTTACGAAAATCGGTAAAGAAATGAAGAACTTACTATAATTTGCATATCGTCTATTGTGTAGAAGTAAAATATTAAAAAAATAATCCATTTAATATACAATGCAGTAAACAATAAACAGCCCTCCCTCAACTATGAATAGGTAGCAGGTAGAAGGGTAATTAGGCAAGGCCGGGCCGGGCCGATGGCAGGGTGCAGTTAGGAAAGCGAGCGAGTGAGACTGGCCGGTTTAAAACTTACTAAACCATCTGAATAACGGTACTTTGTATATAACTTGTATAAAACAGATCAACTATTGATGGTCTCAGTTACGACGCTAAGTTGGGTGTATAAGAAATTGTATAAGTTTTTTGTAATTGGGTCCCTTATTTGTTGGTTTTGAAATGTTGATCCGATGCTCGAACACGAAAGAGCCACAATAAATGTTGATCGAAAACGATCAACCTACCCTGGTTAAAAATAACAGCAAAACCAACAAATGATTACGTGAGAAATCTATATATATATATATATATATATATATTAGAGAAGTATAATGTATTTTACTTTTGAAGTTATTTTAAGTTGTTACATACTGTAGGTTTTCGTCTAACTGGAAACCTAACTCCTAAGAGACATATGGTTCAGGGTGTCACAGAAAAAATGAAACATGCCCAGTAACGTTTGTTCGAATTCAGCTGAGTTTCTTTTTTCAGACTGAACTTCAGTGTTTAGAAGAACTGAGTGTGTTCAGTGTGTAAAGAACTGGGTTACTTTTTCTTTTTACTAAACTTCAGAAATAGATAAGACATAGAGTCGAAATTTGGTATAAGCATTTTGAAAATTATAAAAAATAATTCTTTGTGTTTGGTGTACTTGCAGCCGAAACCGTAATACACAAAATTCCTCTACCAAATTTAAACTCAATATCTACTTATATAAAGCTAGACGGTAACACTGATTCACTGACATGAATTATGAGGCACTTTCCGTAATCGGAATCCCCTCAACCTTATACTTGAATTAAAGCTCTCGACGAGAAACTTTTGAGTAAATTGCCAGAATTTAATATTTTTTAATTTTGGAAGCACCTTTTGGGCGGAAAAGATTTTTTAGATTTTTTGAATTTTTTCACTTTTTCACTTTGAGTGCGTTTTGTAAGAAAAAGGTAAGAGATAGCAAAAAATACTAAATACAAAAGTTGTAGAAAATTAAATTTCAACCCAGAAATTTTCCGTCAGATTCAACATCCAATCATCCATTTAGCCACTATTCATATCCGAGAAGAGAGGCTCCCCCAACGTCTTTAAAGCTAGACGGGTTCACTGATTCACTGACATAAACTATGAAGCACTTCCCGTAATCGAATCTCCCTCGACCTCATGCTTGAATTAAAGCTCTCGACGAGAAACTTTCAGAAAAAGTGCTAAAAGTTAACATTTTAAATTTTGAAAGCTCCTTTTGGGCGGAAAAGATTTTTTTCAATTTTTTCATTTTTCCACCTTGATCGCGTTTTGTAGAAAAACAGTAAGAGATAGCAAAAGATGTTTAATACAAAAGTTGTAGAAAATTTAATTTCAAACAACGATTTTTCACCAGATTTAAGATCCAATCTTCTGTTTAGCCGCTATTCACCCGAGAAGGAGCTCCGGCACACAATCATTCAAATTTCCCATGTTAATCTTAAGGAGATAATTTTTATTGAGTTTGAGTCAGCTGCCAAATAAAACAGCTGGTATATGGTCGGTCACCCTTGTACAAACGAGCCAAACATTAACGTCTGTTTAGCTAATTTTCCAACTGCGAGCGAAGCGAAGCAGCTACCTGAGGCCGAAGGCCGAGGCGGGGTTGGGACGTGATAGTCTTATCTATTTCTGGAGTTAAAGTGAGTTTTTGTAAAAAAAAAACAAAATGGTGGATTGCGACTAAACTAATCCAAGTTCTGAACATTTTTCATGTATTTCAGTGTATAAAATACAATTATGTAAAGCCCATTAAGGTTTTCTATGACATTCAAATTTCAAGTTCACAGGTGTATAGGCTGTGTTGAGATTCTGGAGTTTTTGTAATTATTGGCTTGGTTATCATAGGGTGTTTCAGAATTCGCTACACTTACTTTAGGTATTGATTCTATGCCAAACCCAGTTCACAATCTTCTTAGTGGTGAGATCTATTTTTGAGAGGGGTCAATGAGCACTGATCATGGTCTGCAGAACACTTTTTGGGGTGTCATTAAAAAGTTATACTGTGTGTAAAAAAGTTCGTCCGTCCCTTTAATTTTTTTGCTTGTTAAAACAAACAAATATCTTTAGGGGAACGATACTTACTAGACTAGGAAAAGGACGTAAATAAAATAAAAATCGGACCACCCAAAATAAAATGACGGCCCTAAACGTGTTGAAATAAATCGACATAAAGTTGCTAATATCTCGAAAAGGAAGAGTTTTCAGAAAAAAAATCAGGAGACAAAAAATGTTTATTTCAAAGTGCTTGACCTAAAAAATTGCTTCCAAAACGATCTCGTAAATTTTATTTTTTACAAAATTTTCCAAAATGGAGGGGTAAAAATAAAATTTACGAAATCGATTTGGAAGCAGATTTGTATGTCAAGCACTTTGAAATAAACATTTTTTGTCTCTTGAAATTGTTTCTAAAAACTCTTCCTTTTCGAGATATTAGCAACTTTATGTCGATTTATTTCAACACGTTTAGGGCCGCCATTTTGTTTTGGGGGGTCCGATTTTTATTTTCTTCATGTCATTTTCCTAGTCTTAAATAGACCTTTAAAGTGAGGTATAACATGAAAATACTTCCCATTTAAAACATTTGAGTTGCCCCGAAATCCCCCATTTCTGGCAGACACTTAAAATTTCCGATGACGTCAAAAGATACTTTGGATTAAGTTAGTATCGTTCCCCAAAAGATATTTGTTTGTTTTAACAAGCAAAAAAATTTAAAGGGTGGAACGAACTTTTTTTACACACAGTATAAGTTATTTATCCATCTACATGTAGATGTAGCCTATTATATGTGTATTTATGCGTTTGCATTCTAACAGCAGCATTTTACGTTCGATATGGTCCAAATCTATTACACAAGTCGCTCGGACGAGTTCGTTATACAACAAATCCAACTACTGAAATCAAGTTTTTGCAGGAAGTAACAATTTAGTTTACATTTTTCCGCACTAGTATAAAACAGTTTTGGGGTTTTATCTAAACAAATAATATTAGAGATTATTCTACAATTTTTTTTTTTGTACTAGGCCTTATAGCTCTTCTACTCCTCTAAAACGTACAATAACATAAAAGCCTATCCGGTTCAAATCCATGTAGAGGATATAACCTTGGGGGCAGCTTCTGATGCGATTTTGTCCACTTCGTGCGAAGCGAAGCAGCCCATAATCCGAGGCCGCCAGATCGAGGTTCAAACTCGCAAAGCTAGTTTTTCCGCTGCGAGTGGAACGAAGTGAGTCAAAGCTGGAGGCTTAGGTGCAAACAAATTCTGCTAATACATTTCGTGCACACAGGCAGCTATTCAGCGCCTTCGTGAGTAGATCATTTTCCCAAACAGTTAACGTATAAACTTAATTTTGGAAATTCGCTCAACTCACGTCAGTGGTTCAGCTGCGTAGTCGAATTATTTTTATTTGAAATCAGATGGTGCACGGTAAATTCACAATGTAGTGCACGTGAAAGAAAGACTTACTTGTCTATGAACAGGAAAATAAAATGTATTTTCGTTTTAGTGTAATGAAAAGTGTATTACATTTCTTGTAAATAACTGAAGCAAAGTTATAAAATATAATCCAATGTCTTAGTTTCGCCATCTGTTATCATTATCTAGATATTATTGAAAGCAATATTTTTATCCCACCCAGAAACAATTTAAAGGTGCTGTGGATATTTAAAGAGCTCTGGGTATAGGTTAGTCGAAGAGACATTGGATTTGAATAATAGTATATCAATATGACAAAAATAGTTTTGTATAATCGTGATCTACAAAATTCTATTTTTATATTACAAACAATTGCAATTTAATTTAATAATAGATAACAACAGCGGATTTGGATCTCCAGATCCAAGTTAGTTAGCCTAGGCTGAACCAACACATGTTTCTTGAATATGTTTACAGACATTCCCTAGTAACCAATTTAGAAAGTTTAGAATCCTTTGATAATTTTTACAACTAAAGGTTTTTTATGTTTTTCGATCAAACAAAATTAAAAACTTACAAACACACAAATAAATCAACTAAAATGACTTACTATAGTCTAATTAATTCAAATATTTGGTGTTATGTTTTATATTGTTAACATTATCAAATTAACTTTTTAGTTGAAAAAAGTACTACTTTAAGAGTTGCCATTTCCAAAAATGGTTTTGTTTTGAGTTCTATATATAAAAGGAATTATAAATAAAACATAACCTATGTTTTAAGAAAGTTAAATCTGCGGTTATCGTGCGAAGCACGCAGAGGCCTCCCCTAGTATATTATATTGTTGACATTATCGAATAGGCTACAATAATGAATTTCGTGATAACCGAATTATTTCCAAGAACTTTAAATCATACAACAAAATTTTACACAGAATACAAAAATCGAAATAAATAATAAATCGAGACGGGTGAAATAGACAAAAAGGTCAAGAACTTAACAACACTGTTTAGGCGGGGCTGGAGGCTGAGGTGCAAACAAATTTTACTAATGTTTTGGGGTTTTTCCATACTAGAAGGAAACTTTTTCTGCATTTTACCAAAATCGATCAAAACGTAAAATACCAGAAAGAATAAGTTGGTTCGATGCGAGCGAAGCACAGCAGTCCATAATTAGAGTGCACATGGTCGAGGTGCATACAATCCGAGGCCGCGAAGTCGCGTTGCAAACATTCAAAGCGAGTTTTTCCGCTGTGAGCTCTGGACATGCCCACACGGGATCGGTGGCTGAGGTGCAAACAAATTCAACTAATATATTTCGTGCAAGGGGACAGCTATTCAGGATCGTGAGTAGACCAATTTCCCAAATGGTTGAAACCTTAAAACAAATAATCTTTTATTTTGGAAATTCGCTCAGCGGTTCGGCTGCGTGATCGAATTATTAAAACGAACTAATTTTGAATGCGACCGCCATTTGTTTATCCCTTGTCAATTTTTAATTAAAAAACAAAGTAATACACTATTTTGCATGGATTGATATTAGGCCTACATGAATACCAATCAAAAATAACGACAGTTTTCAACCACAAATTTAAAATGAAATTTTTTTTTAAATGTTTACGTTATGGAAATATTCTCAAAATAAATGGGTCTTTAGGTGAAAAACAAAATGTTAAACGGTTCTTGTCTAGGCTAATATAAAAAATGTACGTACGAAGAAGAAAATTTCAGTTTTCCGTCCATTAATCTGTCCTTATTTTAACTGCATAAACAGTAGTAAACCCATTTTGTTTGTCATTAAAAGCACGACATTTGTTGTTTCTTGAGTTTTTTGCAAAGTCAACAAATTTGTTTTTATTGCTTGGATCTTTTATTTAGTACGTATCATATTGAACATTCCGTCACAAAATAGTTTTAGTAAATCTTCTATAACTTAACAACCAGTTAACTTTGTGTGTTAACAGATTTCTGACAAGAAATAGTTTTTGGTTTATGTTTCAAATTGGTTGAAAATAAATAATTTCTCTTCAGGCCAAACAAAACTAGTTTTATTTAAAACATAAGATTGCGTCTATACAATGGAAGTAGTTTAAATCTACTCATCTGTGATTACAGCGTATACTGTAAAACAGGCATAAATCTTTTCTTTTGAAAAAAACTCCACTCGAACCTTATAATCTCCCAAAATAGAGCGCAGAAAATCATAGTTCGCAGGGTTAATGGGGATGTCGATTCGATCAACTGTGCGGTTAACCTGAAACAAAAACACTGTCTTTATGATTTGTATTTACAGGTTACGACCAGAGGTGATGAAAGCACTTCAAGACATTAAACTCCCGATTTGCTACACTGCATTTGCTACTCCCGACCTTGGGTCTCACCATAAGGGCCATTGCAATAGCTCATTTTTCCTATGGAAATTCGCTAAAAACTGTCTTTATGATTTGTTTCATCTGGCAGTTGGATGTTACAATACTGGCAGGCATATTTTTACTGGCTGGAACACATTTCCATTTAAACACCTCTATAATCTAATCCATTTTAGTAAATTATATTTATATATTTTATACAATTTCGTGTTCAGAAAAGTGCAGAGAACATTTCTGTGCATTTGATTTGTTTGCACAAATATGTTTAGAAAAAGAGGCCTAATCGTGTTATAAATATTTAATACATACATTATTTAGTAATTAGAGGGAATATTTTAAGGAGTTGTATTCTAAACTTTAGCCATTTAGAATGGATCGCAAAAACACAAAATATGTTTCCAAAAAGGCAGAAAATGAGGCCTAATTAAATCTAAAATATAATACATAAACTACGAAGTGCGTAGGATTTTAAAATAAGACAAACTGACAGTTTCAGTCTAAAGAACTGGAAAAAGAGTAATGTAATCTGAACTTTGTGGTGGAATCAGCGCTCTCGACCCAAGCGAAAAGACAGCGAGTTCAGTCAAATAATTCGACTGCATTTCTGGTTAAGGTATGTTTCTATTTTTGTCTTTGCACACATGAAGTTGGAAATATGACTGTTACGTCACGCAGAAAATAAGAATAATGCCTTCATGCATAACAATAGAACACAGAGGAGAGGAAGCTAAGGTTGGATTAACAAAAAATAGAGTTGGAGAGGGAGAGGATAAAGGAAGAATCAAGGCTAAAGGAGTTGGAGTTAAAAAATCATTTTGAGCTGAACAAGATGAGGTTAGAGAGGGAGATGGCTCTAAAGGAGAAAGAGTTTGGGGAAAAATATATAAAGTAATTTCTATTTTCTAAAAAGGGTTCATTCATTGAAACCATTCCATGTTAATTATGCATGTAATAAATTACTCAGGTATTCTGATTTAAAGAAAAACCCGAACCACAAAAAAAGGAAGAAAAACAATAACTAAACAACTAAATTGTAAGTTATGTTTAATACGTTACCCTTAAGTTTGCAGGGTAGTTTGCAGGGTAAAAGAGGGTAACGTATTAAACATAACTTACAATTTAGTTGATTAGTTATTGTTTTTGTTCCTTGTTTTGTGGTTCGGGTTTTTATTTAAATCAGTGTGACTTTGTCGCCACAGTGCTCTTTTATTTGTTTACTCAGGTATTAATATTCTTCAATTTATTGTTTTTCAGGAGGACAGTAATTTCTGGCACCTCGAAGGGGACAGGGCTGCTTCACTGATCAGCAGCCAAAAGGATGAATCCCCTATTGTGTTCAACATCCTTAAAGCTGTTGCTTTATTCAGGAGGGGAAGTAATGCATGTCACCATTGTTGATGCAAACTAAGGCAGTATTATATTCTGAGTCTGAAGGATTAACCATTTTTGTTTTCTACCAATATCACGATTATAGATCATCAGTTATAAGGAAATCGATATGTTTTCTTTTTAATTGAATAGGTCCTCCTCTACTAGATATAATAAAATTAACATAACTAAAATATATGCTTACCTTCCGAATAGGGCAGTCGGTCAAGTTCATCTGTTTGATAATGTGGTCCCAAAAATTTATTTTGGTAGGATGTAATTCCAAACAAAAATCGGCTCTTTGCAGTCTGAAGAAATACTCGTATTCAGTTACGTGTTTCTTGTAAAACAACATTCTAACCTATTTAAAAATGAAATTATAATTATTAACTTTGTTTATTGATTTAGAAAATACGTACAGAACTCAACGTCAATAGGTTCTCAGATGTGCAAAGGTACAAATATGCCCCTTAACTCATGTGCCCCTAACATAGTAAAAAAAGAAGTGGAATTCAGATGGCCTTTTGAACATACTAAAGCCTTTAATCAATTAATAGTAATTTGTGATTGTAGGGTGCAAAGTTAAATTTGTTGCACGAGATAAACATTTGACGCCTGAGGCGTAGCCAGGGCACACAACGTTTTTCCTGCGGCTTCATTTAAATTAGTCTTTTAGTTTTTAAAAACATCTGTTTCAGAGGTTAGTCCCACGACAATAAAAATTTGCAGAACATCAGCTGTTTATTTTGCGCCCAACGGTGCAAAGTAAACAGCTGGCGTGCGGTAAAGTAGGTAGGTTTAATTACTTGACGCTGACCACATGTAGTTTAGTTTGAACACTGCTGTGGTGTGCAAAAATACACTTTATTAAGTAGCTTTAGGATAAAACAATATTAACAATCAGGCCTGTTTGAAAATTGTTTGATACAAACAAGCCAATCAGTAGATACAACTAGCTATTCTCTTGGTGAAACTTTATGACACAGTTATTTACCTGTAGCGAACCCATCTAAATCATTAAATAGAAAACACCATCCATATGTACAGATTGAAAATTAAAAGTCATATGTTCTGTATGGGGGGTCATTTTTCAACTTTGACTGGTCGCTATTTTCGATAGGGTTAAGATAGAGACCTTTAATTTGTTCCATTCTTCTTCATTTATCAAGCCCTTTAAAATGGGGTATCACTTGATAACGGTTTGTATTTTGATTGTTGAATTACCCTTTCAACCCCCCCCCCCATTTTGGGGTAAGGGAAGAAATATTCGATTACACCAAAATTTATCTCCTTTGTCATATAAATATACCCCGAAGTTAATTTATTTATTTATACTTGTTAGAAAGTTAATGGAGGGGCGGGTCCTTATGGACAGCCTTTACATATAAAACAAAGTCTGGTTAGTTACCACTTTAACTCAAGAACGGCTGAACCAATTTTTATAATCTTTGATTTGTTGGATTTGTCTCCACCCCGAATAGCAGAATAGCTGTTAAAATATCTGACAAATTTGGCCTTAAAGTCTTGAAACAACCCTTAAAAAAATAATTATTGTTTGTTATAGATCTAAAAACCCTACCGCCTAGAAACGTACAATTTGGTAAACGTATTGCTAGAGGCGCACTAAGAAATAATTTTAATATACTTGGCCCTGAAGGGTTTAAACAACCCATAAAACAATAAATATTGTTCGTTATAGATCTCAAAAACTATATCACCTAGAAACGTGAAATTTATTACACATTTTGCTCATAGGCACTAGGAACACTAAAAAAAGTTTTTTTTAAATATTTGGCCTTTAAGGATTGAAACAACCTCTAAAACAATAAATATTGTTCGTTATCCTTTCCTTAAAGCTATAAATCTGAATTTGTTTACTCTTATTTCTTAAATGATTCATATAAAAAATAAACCAGTTTTACATTTTCTCACGATCTGTTAAGGGGTGGAAATGTAGTAACAACGCCTAAAACAAAAAATATAAATTTTTATAATTTCATTAAAGGTAGAGAGCTGAAATTGTTTAAACTTATTTCTTCCAAGATATATATAAAAAGTAAACCAGTTTTACATTTCGTAACGTTCTGTTATGTGTGAAAATGTGATAACAACTCCTAAAAACAATAAATATACATTGTTATATATTCCAGCTAGAGATATGATAATATTATGTAAATTTATTTATTACAAGATATACTTAAAAAAAACCCGCTTTTACATTTTGACATTCTGCTAAATGGGTGAAAATGTAGTAAAACTCCTATAACTATAAATATTAGTAGAATACCGCCTAGGAACGTAAAGTTTGGTACACGTATTGCTGATAGGGGCTAGAGGCGGACTAAGAAAATATTTTAAAATATTTGCCCTTTAAGGTTTGAAACCACCCCTAAAACAATAAAAATTGTTTTTAATACTTTCCTTAAAGCTAGAAAGCTGAAATTGTGTACATCTATTTCTTGAATAACTTCTAAAAACAATAAATAATAATTGGTATTTTTAATTAAAGCTAGAGATCTGGGACTCATTAAATTTGGGACTCATTAAATTTGGGACTTATTAATTTTAATAAAATATTTAAAAACGTAAGCTGATCAATCCTATCCCGATCTATTCATTTGCATATTAAAGACGTAGTCTATCTGGGCAATCTGCAACATTCAGCTAAGACTATGATTTACCAGTCAGTAGATTTATCGGTTGGAAAAGAAGAATTCTTCACTCTGAATTCTTTATTTTTAATTGATGTAATTTATCCAGCCCACATAAACTGACGAAGACGATTGACGGGCAGCCAATGGTCAATAAATACCAAACTAATAGAATATACAAGTTATAATATACTTTCGTGAAATAAAAGATGAAAGAAAACGAGAGAGAAATATTACAATTTTATGTGATGCAAACAATTCACCATAGCGGAGCATGGGTAATCAGATAGTATACTTCAGAAGGGAGACAAGACGAAGAATCAGGGGTGCCCACAGGGGGGGTCATGACGCAGACTGCGTCATTGGGATTCTAGGGGGGTGGGGGGTGGGGTTCGAAAAATGTTGAGGAAACACACAAATTAGAAGCAGAGTACATCAAATTAAAATGTATAGTTTGTAAGTGGAGAGTAAAATCGCAGTCACTATTTCATTTTCACCTGTACCATCGACCACAGAATAAAATAGACTGGACATTGCCTATACCTGTACAGTATGAAAAGTGTACCTAAGGCCAGCCACACACTGCAACAGTCGAGGCGAGGCGAGGCATTTTGACTAAAGGCGTCTTGAGCGACAGAGAAAGCATAGGCGCTTACGGAGCACCATACACTGCAAGAGACGAGGCGAGGCGATGCGGAAAGGCGCCTTTAGTCAAAAAGCGAAGCAGTCAAAAATTATATTTCGTCCAAAGTCATTTAGTCAGAGAGTTCCGCGCATGCGCGAAGTCACGTGACTTTCACCACTCTGTACTTTCTGTCTAGTGACTGTGAAACCGCGCCAAAACTTTGGTGCCTTGACTTTCCTCGTCTTCTGCTGTGTGTGTTCGCTTTGCGACAAGGCAAGTTGAGCGACTTGTCTTACGTCGTCTTGCCTCGCCTTGACTGCTGCAGTGTGTGGCCGGCCTAATTCCGCCATCACGGGAACGTCTAGAAAGACGAAACGGATCGGAGTGACGCTAAAATTGTGATGCGCGTGTTTTAAATACACTGTTGTTTTGAACACTTGCAACACTCTGATTCCTTTGAATTTTTACACACTTACAGAATATTAGTGTGGGATGATAATGGTAGGCTATAAAAATTATTAATTATAACAAATATTTAAAGGTATAAATACATTATTAAAGCTAGGACTTAATATGGAACTTTAAATTGTGACATGAAAAAGTTGTTCTGTGAGGAACTTTTTTGTTTTTTTGTCAGAGACGAGGAGTAAGCGTAAAGGTTTGAGCCAATAAGTTAAATTTTACGAAACACGTTTTTTCAATGAATTAACTAAGTAGTTTAGTTTTTACAGCAGGTTTAAGATACGATTAAGTGCGCGCCAGAATCTCGCTCAATTCTCACGGCGTACACCGACTATCTTGTTATAGTAGTCTACTCCTACTCGCCCACGATTTATTGTCTCTAAGGTTTTGTTAGTTACTTACATAGCTTTAGTAATACATTTTAACTGCTTTTCTCCGTTAATACAAAAATTTATTGTCATTAACCACTCAAAGATTAAAGGTAAAATGATTTAGAATGTCGTATGATACTAATGATTCATTTTAAATCTAAACATTGTCTATCATATAATCAACATGGCTTAGCAAACTATGTAAAATTATATTTAAGTGTATTAACATTACGTTATTATACTGTGTAGAAATCAATAAATAGTACGGTACCTCTTCATAATATAAAAATTAACGCTAATAACGAAAAACGAAGTATGTAACATGTAACAAACAAAACAACATCAACATGGCTTAGCAAACTATATATCATGACAACTATTAAGCCGTGTATTAATATTACGTCATTATACCTACTGTATAGAAGTGAATAAATAAAGCCTCTTTATTGTAGGAAAATGTAACGCATAATTACGAATTACAAAGTTTATAACAAGTATAAATAAAAAACTATAACTTTATCGATGTGTTTCTGTTACTTGGTAAATAAAAGTCTACTGGCCTAAGAAAGTCACTACTTTTGTCAAGTGATTCCTGACATGTAAATAAAGGTGATTTTTTTTAAATAAAGAAAAACTTGAAATATGAGCATAATAAGTTTTGCAGAGCCATTTTGAAGGCGGGTGAATGAGCACTGAACGGCCACCGACGTTCGGGACCACAGAAAATTAAATAGACTGGTAATGCCATAACCCTGTACATTGGGGAATTGAATTTAGGTCGGCCATCTTGTGTGAGGATAGAAACGTCGAACGGGCCTAGAGAGGTGTGACATTTTCAGTGCGCCCTATTAATTTACACCGTGGTTTCAATTGATGAAAATGCTCGAAAATCTTTGAAATTTGACAAACTTACAGTTTAATAGTGTGGGACGCTAATGGTGTGTTCACAATTTGAAAATAAAAATGGTTTGGCACTTTAAAAATCGAATAAAGTCCAAACTGTGTTATACTTTTTAATTCGTGACATCAAAAGTTGCATTGCGAGAAAATTTTTAGTTTTTAGGGCAGGTGCGTCATGTAAGCGAGAGAAACGTAGCTGAAAAGCTAATTTTTCCGAAAAGAATTTTTTGAAAAATTTACTATTGTAGTTTCTATCATACAACAGTTAGAACACGAGCTTCGTTTCGCGGGTAATGTGTCAACATGTACTATTGTACGGGCTGCTGCCGGCGGCTCGCGTCTTGCATCCTCCATTTTGTGTGAGTATTTGACAAGTCTATTTAATTCTGTAGTCGCTGCTCAGGACTATGGCTCTTGGCCGGCCGCCATTTTGGTAACATCAAACTTTTCGCCCAGCGCGGTACCAATGAATACTTAAACCAATACTTAAGTATTCATTGGCGGTACACTCGCCGAAGCCCAGTCAATATTTTTTGTATAACTAGTTAATTGTTTTGTTCATTATTCACAACTATTACTGGAAAATTGTAATTATGTACATTAAAAAATATATTTTGTAAAATCATTTGTTCAGTTTAGAGTATTGTTAAGTGGGCGCTACCCTGTCCGCCATATTGAATCTGATTCCCATAAGAGCAATGCTACAGAATAAGTCATTTTTTCCCGTTAATTCGTGGAATAAATTTAAAAATTTGGTTTCATTTTAAAGTACTGTCATATGCGGATGTTGATTGCCGAATACACTCTCAAAACCCGTTTTATTGTTTTCATAAACGTATGATTTAAATAGTAAAAAATAGTAAATTTAATTTACTTTTTACTCAGTTGCAAAAAGAGATATTGCAAAAAACCTTAGCAATCAACAACCACAATCTATTTTACTTTAAGAAAAAAATATACATCTTTCGTTTTTTGACAAAAATAACACAAAAAACATCTGGTGTGCACATCACACAACTTTCCTTACCAAAATAGATGCTGTATCAATTACCAAATTTTTCGAGCGAGAGATTGATGATACCATTTTCGAGTTAATAGGAGTATCCGTTTCGAAGAAAGCGGTACTAACTTCAAAACGGTTAATCCCACGGACCTGATTTTGGTCTCAATCGATTTCTCACCCCCAAAAATGTCAAGGTCGATACCAAACACGGCTAGTTTAAAAAAAAGTCATTTTTGCCCCCAAAAAGGGCGTTTTTGGGGTAAATTTTTGAAAAAATGGAAAAAGTTGAGTGGGGGTATCTTTTTGACATTCTTTTTGGACGCTGAATCGAATGAGACCATTTTCAAGTCGATAGGACCAGCCATTTCGGAGATACAAACAAAATAACTTGCGTTTTTGTAATAACTTTTTTCAACGAATTTTTAAGGGTATATAGCGTACATAGCGTGTTAAGGGGGTCTGATTAGAGTATGTTAGCAAAGTTTAATCAAAATCGTTAGAGGGGTTTTGGAGTAAATACCAAAAATGTGCTAAAAACTGGTCCCACGGTAAGACACCACCTCCGATTTGCTTCAAATTTACATGGGTTTAATTGTTTACGTGTTTGAAGATATCCTGTAAATTTCAGTTCGATCCGTCCAGCCGTTTGCCCTGTGCACTCCGGACACACACACACACACACAGACACACAGACACACAGACAGACCAATTGCCAAAAATGCATTTTTTGGACTCAGGGGGCCTTGAAACGTAAAGATATTATGAAAACTCGACATCGAATTTTTGGGTCGATCGCAATACTTACCTTACCTAGTATAGGGTAAGGAAAGTAATATGTTTAATAGTGAAGGTGTGTTTTGGTTATTTAACATTGAAATTGGTACCTACCCAACTTTGCCGTTTTGAATGTAGGGAGCCAAGCCTTAAGTTAGTAATAATATTCATCTAGTTTTGTGTGTAAATATTGTAAATAGTACACCTTGTGGTACTTAACCATTAAGTAAATTTATTCTTTAATCATTATCTCTTGTTTGTACCCTTCAGGGAGTTACTGCGCACCTTTTCAGAAAGACTGGACTCAATATTTTTTTGTATAACTAGTTAGTTGTTTGTTTATTGATCACAACTACCGGAAAATTGTAATCAGTCAATTTACCAGATAATAATTAGTTTTGTAATTGGAAATAAATTCATTATTTTCAGTTTCAAATAGAAAATGTACCAGCAATTGTTCTATTTTTAGCTTTATTTTATTCTATTTGTACGGAAATAAAAGCGTGTTTCAATGGCAAATTGTTTTTATTTTAACTTACTTTTAGGGGGGGGGGTATTTCCAATTTTGGGGGGAGCTGCGTCATTAAACTAGGGGGGATCAATAAATAAGAGCACCAACATTGATAAGCTCAATGAAAATGGCTCAGTAGCGGAATCGGCCTTAGTTCAATACAAAATATAATAATGACTAGTGTGACGGTACTAATATAATAAGTATTGTCAATAGTAAGACTGGCTTTCGCGGAAACGTATTAATAGTTTATTACTTCAATTATTCTTATTTTAGCAGCGGCAGTTGCCTTTTCATCAATTATTTTACTAGCCTTAACGGCAACATACACTCATGATTTTAATCTTTCACCGCCGTTTATTATTAGTTTGTTTTTTTCACAAATATTTACTGTTTCCGTACGATTAATGTTACTATAATAAAGGTGGAGAATTAATTACAACATCAAAGCTAAGATGGTAAACACAGTTAAATGTCCATTCATTGTAGATACATTCAATAAACATAAATTGTTGGTTCATCAGTCTAGAGATAACGTAAAATTATTTTATGTATGTTTAATTTATTTTGCCTGTCTTAATAGCAACATACATACAATAATTTTAGATTAGGCCTAGAAAGTAATTTTAAGTCGAGGCCCAACCTAAAATTATTGTATGTATGTTGCCGTTAAGGCAGGTAAAATAAATTAAATATACGCACAATAATTTTAGGTTAGGCCCAGACTGATGAGTTAACATTTAATGTTTGTTGAATGTATTTCAGCTCTTGACGATAATATCTAAACTACGCCGAACAGAACCGATCGTCCGTCCCTTAATTTAAATTGATGAACCAAAACACAAGTTTCTTGAATGTAATTTACATGCACTCCCATAGCAACCAATTTGATAACTCATTTTCGTTACGAGTATTTTATATTTTTAATTGCCATATCAACCAATTTGACAATGCTTGTTCGTTACTCGTATTTTATATTTGTCATTATCATAGCAATCAAAATTAATAACACTTTTTTCGTTTCGCACTACATTTTCTATTTGTTAACGCCTACCGCAACCCGCGTTAAAAAACTTCGTCCCAAAAGTGAAATGCTGTTCGTTGGTAAGCGCATCACT
>JAGFPH010007472.1:6735-30895 GCA_018207615.1 Philaenus spumarius | reverse complement strand
ACTAGAGGGAAGTTTCGGAGGGAAACTTTCATGAACTGTTGGCCATGATTAACCCGGAAATTAAAAAAAAACATTTGCTTCCGAAATTCTGATTCTCATGAAATCAGGCTGGTGATTACGTTAAGGTTCCTGGCTACCGGAGATTTTCTATCATACCTATTTAAAGTGTCAAAGCAATGAATTAAAGTGTCCGCAATAGGCAGTAGCGATTAATACGCAAACCACGATGATTCGTAAACATTTTCCGACACAGAACCAGTTTTCCTTTTTTCACTTTTGTGTGTTCTTTGGAAAAATACGATCGCAAGCTTTTTATTTTAGTTTTCACTTTTTCCAAGGTTAACAACTTAAGATTATCACGTCTAACAATTTTGTTTGTGTAACCAGAGTGGTTGACGTCCCACAACGCCGGTAGTAGTCTGTAATCTTCTATAAAATTTAAAATTGCTTCTGAAGACTATGACATTTTGACTAGTTTAAACGAAAAGACGAACAGAATGAGGCAAGAAAATCCAATGGTGTTGGATTCACTTGCAATAAGGTATGTGCTATCGAATTTTGAGATTTTTATGGGGGAAGAGGCATGCGTCTACGCTTGCCACTTGTTCCCTTCACCGTGCGTCTTGTTGAAGATAAAAGGGAAAGCGCACGAGTGTGGACATAGCTTAAAGGCGTGTCCACACTCATGCACGTTCGTCTTCAATTTTCAATTCAACTTGCTTTTCAACTTTCATTTCATCTTTTGTCAAAGGCATGTGTTTATTGAATGCCTCTTTACGTCCACACTAGGTGTTCAATTTCCAGTCAATTTTCACGGTGGGAAGACACAACATGGAAGAAGACGCTAGTATAAGTACTTTTAGGTATAAGAGCTGCTTATCTTTTTATAAGTGGTAGAAAGAGAAAACGTCGTTCAAAGTGGATAAAAAATTATCTAATGAAACGAAATGTTGTAATTTTACGTGAATTGCAAGAAGATGAAGAACCATTTTCAAAAGCTTTACGCCAATGTCTCGTGGAAATTTGTACAATCTTTTACAAATTATAGAACCAGACATAACCAAACAAAACACTCGTTTCAGAGAAGCTATACCTGCCAAAATCAAATTATTAATAACAATTAGATATCTATCTACGGGAGATTCATTTTCTTCTGTAATGTTTCTATTCAAAGTCTCCAAGCAATTTATCTCAGCTATGCTGCCTGAAGTTCTGAGTGCTATAGTAAGATGATTACAGAATTATGTCAAGGTGAGTGGAAATCATTTCACATTGGTTTACGAATAAACAAGTTTATTACAATTTAAATACTGTTGTTACTTAAAAGCAAATTTTATTAAAAACTACTAGACGAATTAACTCTCATAAGTCTCTGAATCTTCAGGAGACTGAAATGGAACTGAAATAATGAACTCATTTTCACAAGGCTGGGAGTTGGCCTCGATTTCATTCATTTGCAAATCAAACCTACAATTTGATATGTACCGTTTGGCCTGCAATTGATTTCGTGGATTTAATTTTTGTATGTTGTTTGCTACAAAAGCACCAAAAGTACTCCATTCGTTTCTAGCAGCTAATACGTCAGCAGCCTTTTTCCGGGAACTGTTCGCGCGGGATCTTTGGTGGCGCACACACAACGCGGGAAGTTTCGAGGCGAACTCAGTTGGTAAGGTGACAGTGTTGTGGTCAGTTGTACTTACCTTCTCATCGTTCGTCGCTCGCCATGTCATCTGATGAAGAAGAGGCTTTGTTGCTGTTCGCCTTGGCTGAGGTTGAAATTCTTAAGAAGACGTGGGTACACGCTATAAATAAAGAAAGAGAACAGTATGGGGAATATCACACCCTGATATTAACATTTCTAACATTCTAACATTTAATAACATTTCTGTTAAATTACTCATAGTTATAAGCACTCTAAACACACGTCTACACAATCAAATCACAAAGCACTGCCTACTGAGTAGGAGTAAGACATCTGTTGTGTGACTAGTGACTGTACGGTACCCGCTCTATTCATGCGGGAAAACGCTGCATGCAGCAACCAGGCGGGACGATCCCGCGTGAACGATTAGCGTTTGGTGTGCGCCCTCTCATATCCCGCCGTTGTTTTACAGTGCCGCGAGGGAACTTCCTAGAACTTAATTCGCGTCGCTCCCGCTTTCGGTGTGCGCGAGCCTTTACATCAAAGAAACTTAACACATTACTCATTTGCTGATCTTAAAAGTAACAAACAACTTTAGAAAACATGTATTCAAAAAACAAATCTGGACTACCAATATACACATATTTATTAAATTATAAAACGGAAAAATATCTTAAAAATTTATACCATTAACAATCAAAATTAGAAATTAAATTCAAGCCCATCTGTATTGCCATGCTTGTTGAGAGAATTTTGCAAGCCGCACCCAATCGTGCCCATTCAAATTCTTCAAAACCTCTTCCTTACTTAGCTCATGCTTTTTAAACCACCTAAATCTGAAATCCTTTAAAATTGGACATTTTCCGATAAAATGATATGTGTCCTCGAACTGATTTAAATTACAAAGAGAGCAATTATAATTTTGTTCCTTGACCCAAGGCTTATAATTTAAGTAAAGCAAATCTCCCCTACACTTGAAAGCCCATCCAATTAATTTTGAATTAAATTCATCTCTAAAATAAGTCTTATCGCCCCTTGGTCAAAGTCTACCTCTCTGTATAAGGCATGGTAATGACTTGCCCCAGCGGCTTGTATACATTTCAGCTTAGCATCGTCCCTTATCGCCTGCCATAAGGTCATCAGTTGCCCCCTCCATAGTCCTGAATCATATGATAACGACACAGAATGCCTTTCAGCCAAATACTGCCACTCTCCAAACCAAAATAGTTTTTTTCTAAATATTTCTTTTGATAAAATCTTAGGTAGACGGTTATCGGCCATGTCCAGCACTTTTATTACGTATTTAAAATGTAACTTAAAAGAAAAAATAAATAATTTTTCAAAATTTGTCTTCGAAAACAACATATAGTTTGGTGTGTTTTGTGGCAGCCACAGAGTCCGTTCAATAAAAAAACGTAATAGCAGTTCTACCGAATCATGTTCCCGATATCCCCACACTTGATACGATAATTTCCCCCCATTTCGAAAGACCATAATTTTAGATTTGTCCAAATTTATTTTCAAATTCCATGTGCCACAATACTTTTCTAAATTATTTATCATGTATCGCAAAACTACAGGAGAAAGGGCCAGCAACACAATGTCATCAGCATATAACAAAACCTTGATTTTCGTGTCACCGAACTGGCAACCACCTCCTAGAACTTCGTGCAGGTCATTCATAAATAAAGAGAAG
Organism: Philaenus spumarius; assembly: GCA_018207615.1. Lineage (NCBI taxonomy): Eukaryota > Metazoa > Arthropoda > Insecta > Hemiptera > Aphrophoridae > Philaenus > Philaenus spumarius. Next base: position 27,557 of record JAGFPH010007472.1, on the reverse strand, counting down.
AACAGGGGACTTAACACACATCCCTGCCTTAAGCCCTTGCTTGTTTCTCAACAATCAGACACCCCTTCTCCACACCAAACCCCTGCTGCAGTACCATTATACAAATTTTGTAAAATTCTTATAATTTTTGTGAACTCTCCCAGAGAATATAATTTATAAAACAATGACTTTCGATCTATCCTATCAAAGGCCGCAGAAAAATCAACAAAAACAATCAATAAAGCTTTCCCTTGTTTAATGCAAGCTCAGATTTATCATAGACATGAGATTGAATATATTGTCAATGGTGGAATAATCTTTCCTAAATCCCGCTTGGTACTCATTCAATATATCGTTTTCCCTAACCCATTTTTCATACCTATTTAAAATTATACCCGTAAAAAGTTTAGCAATAGCACCAATAAAACAAATGCCTCTATAGTTGCTTACATCATTGACATCACCTTTTTTGTGTAATGGTTATACAATGGACCTTTTAAAACTTATCGGCACTATACCATTATCCCAAATTAAATTAAACATTTTCAGAATAATTTCAATTAATTTGTCTGGGGCTTGTTTAGAAAATTCATAAGGTATGCGATCGAACCCTGGCGCTTTACTATCTTTTGAAGCTTTTAATACCTGTTTTATTTCACCCATATTGATCGTTTTATCTAGACAGTTAACTTTGAAAAAAGGTTCTGCAAACAAAACAGACTGCATACTTATGGCGGGATCAAGCAGCATTTTAAAGTGTCTAACGCAGTCTTCCACCTTAATATTGTCTCCCACAAACTTCATTCCTTTTTTTAAATTTTTCGCGGACTCCCAAAATTCCTTTGTATTCTTAACATTTTGTAGTTTTTTAATCAACTCGTGGTTAAACGGTTTCTTTTTCAAATCCCTTATTTTACTATAAACCTTGTTAGCTTCCAAATATATTTTTTTGAAATAAATATTATTGTATTCCCTGTATAAATTTAATAATTTGAATACTTTATAGTTCTTGCCTTATTACACTTTTTGTCAAACCATTGGTTTTTCCCCCTAAACGCACTTTTCTTACCCCTATTTTGTTAACCCTGGTGCGCAGCCCCTCTCACAATGTCTGTTATCTCGTCTAGCATTACCTGCACATTTTCGTTAGAACCTACTAAGTTTAACCTACTTTCTACCTTATTTTTATAAAACCGATCATCCGATACTGAACACATTAATTTAGGTAACATTGGAAAACTTTTTACTTCCTTGCGCATATATCCTTGCTTTTATCTAATTGCGCATATATCTCGAGCTGTATTGGTAAATGGTCCGATCCAATAAATTCTTTTACACACAGATCCTTAACCCAATCTAGACTGTTTAGTGAAATACTTGCTAAATCAATTACAGAGGACCCCACATTACTAGTAAAAATGTATTGTCCTTTAACGTTTGAGGTTGTAAGTTTAACCTACTTTCTACCTTATTTTTATAAAACCGATCATCCGATACTGAACACATTAATTTAGGTACCGTAACATTGGGAAACTTTTTACTTCCTTTATATTATTATCTAATTGCGCATATATCTCGAGCTGTATTGGTAAATGGTCCGATCCAATAAATTCTTTTACACACAGATCCTTAACCCAATCTAAACTGTTTAGTGAAATACTTGCTAAATCAATTACAGAGGACCCCACATTACTAATAAAAATGTATTGTCCTTTATCGTCTGAGATTGTAAGTTTAACCTACTTTCTACCTTATTTTTATAAAACCGATCGTCCGATACTGAACACATTAATTTAGGTAACATTGGGAAACTTTTTACTTCCTGTATATTACTATCTAATTGCGCATATATCTCGAGCTGTATTGGTAAATGGTCCGATCCAATAAATTATTTTACACACAGATACTTAACCCAATCTAAACTGTTTAGTGAAATACTTGCTAAATCAATTACAGAGGACCCCACGTTACTAATAAAAATGTATTGTCGTTTATCGTCTGAGGTTGTGCGCCCATTCAAAATGACTTGTCCATAATTGTCACAAAACTCCAAATATTTGTTCTCCCTCATATTGCAAATTGTGTCTTTAGATTCACGAAATTCTCTAATATTGCTGAAACTACAGTACTTATATTATAAGATTCACATTTATATTTTGTTTGTTTGCAGTTCTTGTGTTACAATCACCAATAATAATAAAACTAATGTTTGAATTAGAACTAACATAATCTGATAATGCACTGAAATCTCTTTCCCAACAATTATAATCTAAATAAATGGGTAAAATGCGAGTAATATGGGATTCTTCTAACTTAACTTCTACAGCATGAGCTGGATCATTATGAACAAAATTTATATTATTTAAAAAATTGGATTTTAAATTAATTCCAACTAAACAGCCTCCTTGAGGCCTACCGAAAGTACCCTCCTTAATTGTTCGTATTAATTTTAACCTAAAATTACTAAAATATTTTCTTCAAAAATAAAAATCTACTTCTGTTATAAAAGTTTTTAACAAAATTATTATGTCGTAATCTAACAAAAAAATTATTAACTTAAGGTCACTGATTTTATTCCTTACCCTGTGTACATTGTACGATAGAATTCTAAATGATTCATCACCTCTAGAGGTTTTCTTGGGCGATGTCTGTTGATAGGTGCGGTTGCTTTCTCATTCTCACTTCCTTTCCTTCACTGTTGCAGTCGACGTTGTTGCTCTAGAGCTGTTGTTGTGTCGTTGCTGTCCTTGGTTTTCCTCCAGATCATGAATGAATACAGATAGGCCTACTTTCAGCAGTTCTCGTATCTTTGCACAGCCGTCATCCTGTCCCGCCATTAGGTTGCCTTCGTTCCAGAAGAAATGGTGTCCTTCGACGATCAGGCGATCAAATACTATCGGCATCCGCCGTCGGCCTACTAGTCGTTCCAGTTCTCCTCTGACCGCCATCAATTGCCTTCTCTTTCTCCTTACTTCTTTAGTGTAATCGCGGCAGACAAAGTAATCTGTTCCTTTTAATTTCTTTGCATTTCTCACTACGAAGTCGATGTCAGTATCACTATCAGTAACCCATTTGTTCCAAGGGGGTGTGCGCGGTTAATCCAAAGGTTGCTATGACATTGCAACATATTTACTCAATATTCCTTGACTATTCTTAGGCAGTCATCACCCTTATTATGTCTGATACCTCTAAATATGAGAATGTTTCTTCTAGATCGCCCCTCTAAATCACTTAACCTACCTATAATGAGTTTCTCTCTATCTTTAATTAAGTACAACTCCTTTCTAAAATTTAATTTTTTTTAATTTTAATGTCTTCAGTCACTACATTAAAATCTTCCTTCGTTGCCAAAGACGAAAATTTACTATCTAGAAGGGTGCCCTTAGCCGCCATTAACTCATTATGCGCCAAATCTCCTACTTTACTGTCCCCCATTGTCTTGTCGTTTTTATAACTCTCTTCCGGCGAAACTACCCTTTTACATTTACTATTTTTACTTTTGGTGTAAAAAAATCAATAATTGACTTATTATCTATAAATTAACTGACCTTGTAGTAGTCAAAACATACGATAGTTTGTACACGTCACAGATCAAGTTGACAACACAGACCGGCAGTTATCTACCTGTACCTTACCTGCCTTGTAACCGACAAACAACTTATTAACACACTTTTTAAATTTATAAAACTATTTAAACAACTTATGTCTACCACTTCATATTATCCACAGTTTTAATCGCAATTCACAAAATATCTTACACTTATTTACAACTGTTTACCACAGAAAATCACTAAATATCCAAGAGCTAGTTACACACATGTTTCACTCGTTTGAAATCACTACTACCCTGAAGTTAAGACTATACATAGGATAATTTCCTAACATACTTCTACTCAGGAGTTTTAGGAGGCTACCAATTCTATCGATATAGTATTCTTATCACTAGCTATTCTTTTCTGTTCAATATTTTAAGCCCTATTTCCTAGTTTAAGGTAACAGACAATAATAACCTGATATGATACCGTATTACTTAAAAAAAAATATATATGTATTTGAAAAAAATGTGGGTCGAGAGGTTTGGCTTACTGTTGGCTTTTAATCATATGAGAATTTGGAATATTTTTGATCTGAGTTAACACAATTGAACAAAAAAGTCTTATAAATTGCAGATCAAATTATCAATGAATTATACCTGGTGTACCTAATAGGTCAGTGCTATGACCAATTTTATTTTGAATTTGCATAAATGATACTCCAGATCACATAAAAACAGACAATTTGGTTTTGTTTGCGGTTGATACCAATATCATTGTTAAAGGAAATTTCTACATTGACGTTAATAAAAGTAAATTTCAGCTTTTAAAAACCAACTGCAACAGTTAAAGAAAAAAATTAATAGACTCTAAATATTGTGACAGGTACCCACCTAAATGATAATGACCACTGGATCTACGTTGATAGTGGTTGTGCTAAATAATAACGTGCATTCTAACAATAGTTGACATCACAGTTTATAGTTAAAGGAGGAGGGGGGGGGGGCAGCTTGAAGCTAAGTGTTCAAGCCTAAATCAGTCTGTTAGTAACCATGGAGTCTTCTCCAGACCACATCATGTAGACTCACTTGCCTTTACCTTAGTTTAGTTTAGTTATAAGTCCGGACCAGCAGAGGAATAGATTGTTTTACTTTAAATAAACGCTTTGAAGTGAAACAGTCTTTCGTCACCTTATTGAAGAACCTTCTCACCCACGATCCATTCTGACAACGCACGTACGTCCGCAAGACGACCGAAGGCACAGCCCGATCAGGGAAAAAGCCATCGCTGGAGGAGCCAGACTGGTAGCAAGGGTCCGTTAAAATATTGGGGAAACAAATTGTGTAACAATCTAACAAATTGTTTGTTAATAGACCAGCACCAGTAAACTATTAAAATATTTACAAGAGAAAATGATAAACTTTTTTGGAGTAATTATAGATAAACAATTAATTGAGCCGGAAAAAGCACATTCAGAAACTGAATATAAAACTAAAACATGTTATCTGCTGATAATGTATAATGTTGTGTATGTAAAAATGTTAGTTGGGAAGTTATAAAAAGTTTATTTTTTTGCATCCAGTTACTATATTGTTGAATTTTTTAGGGTAATTGCTCCAGCAGTAGAAATAACCGTAGTTATTAATTTTATTAGTTATATAGTTAGGGAGGGGGAGCAAAATCTATACCGTTTAAGAACCTCTAAATGATTGTTTCATTAATTAATATGCACATGCTGCCGTCACATTATATGCACATCATACTGTTACCCTTAGTGGCTAAAAAAGAATGCTGTAGTTTTCTCTTTAAAAAATGAATGTTACCACTATTTTAGAAAACAATTTTCAAGTATGTAGAGAGGTAATTGAAAGTTACTTCCCATCTAAACAGTTTCAGGATCATATGAAACAAAATTGTTTACTTCTATAATTTCACACTGTCAACGCCTACCTTCCTGTTTTAGCATTCAAGTAGCACCTCAAATACATTATAAAGTATTTATTATCAAAGTTCATGTTAAATTGACTGTACATATTATAATAATGGCAGCTGCCACCTTTTGAGTGCAGGCTAATGTCTAGCATTAAGTCAAATTGTCTTTTATATAAATCCAATAACCCAAAGAACGTTAATATTACAATTCTCTTTTTTTACTGCGGAATTGCTAGTTGTTATAATAGTCTACCGTTTTTGTGAAGTTAAATCTGGTTTAATTAAAATAATAACAATAATTGTTAATAATAATTAAAGTTATTTTTCTTAACAATCTGTTACGGGTATTCATTTTAGAACAGTACTAATTTAAGTTACTTTAATTTGTTGGAAATTTATATTAGTTGTTATGAACAATTTATTATTTGTGCCATAACAAATGACATCTAAACTGGCAAATTTGTGTTCCTCTTTGAATTTGTTTATTTAAGATAACCTTGAAAAAGAATAAGAAATAACTTTAACAGGGCACTTAGGAAAGAACAAGGTCTTCTTACTAATAGAATGAGACTATAATATTGTGCTAAAAATAATAGTTATATAGTTTGCTGCGATACAAAATCTCTTTTTATTGATTATTCGTTGATTTTGAGAATGCTTCTACTCAATAACCCTAAGAAGATTGATGATGTTATTAATAAACAAGTTAATCTTCTACAACCATGATTAAGATAAAGCTATGAATTTGCTACCGGTACTTCAGTGTCTAGTCAAATCTGTCTATTTATGCAAATATGAAACATAAAAAGCAACAAAAATTATCATCAATCGAAACTAAAATGAAAGTATTTAAATAAATGCCTATGTAAGTTTATGCAATAGGTTTGGCGCCAATAGCAGAATACTAGATATATTGGTTCAAAGAACCCTCAAATAGAGATAACAGTATTCTTAGTGTTCTATTAGGCAACAGACATACTACTCAGATTCTCTTCCCACATGCATCGGTATGGAAACTATTTAGATTAAGTATAATTTTAACGAGGATAACAAATAGTGATCACAGAAAAGAACAATAGAAGGTAAGAAACCAAACTATAAATGTAGTTATAAAACAAAGAACTTTTAACTTCACAAATGCCATGCTAATATAAACATTAGGAAGATTGCTGAATAATGAATAAGAGGATGGTGGTATGTGAAGGAAGTTTAACAACATTTTTGGATTGGATAATTGGTAGGATTTTTTTGACCATAAAGTGGTTTTTAGTCATATTTTAATGTTTTTGTGTCCTTCCAAAATGATTGCCTTTCCATGTGAACTTCTCAAAATTATAAATTTTAATACACTTTATTTTCTAAAAAATGAAACTTGTTTGTGTGAAGAGCATTTTGATTAGCTAATTTTCATCTAATTTTGGCGAGTTATACAGAGTAGCTATAAATTTATGCCTGTAACTCAATCCATCAATCACTGTGATAAAGCACAATGTTACAGCACATGAAAACAGGTAACAGGTTGATCTGTTTTGCTAATTCATTATATGTAATGTATTTTAATTTAGATGATTATCTTCAAAGAATATTTGATTGGTATGAAATCTTAATCTGAGGGCTCCAACAGATTATTATTCGAATAATAATAATATTTATTTCTTCACAATCAAGATAGATAATAGATTACAATAAAATTTAAAATATCATACACTTGACATTGGAATAAGAACAAAACAAAGATTTTCTTTACATTCAAATGCATGATATCATGTGAACAATAGGTAATCCTTATTCACACATGCATGAGAAGGATTTACCACCATTATTTTCAAAGATACAAATTTAAGGAAAAAGAATGAAAGAGATCAGTCAAAGTGCCATTACCTTTCAAAAATATATAGTACAAGTACAACGGATGTCTTTACAATAAAACTAACTTCAAGACTGGATAAAGAACACAAATTGACACTTACATACAGGGGTGCCCACCCCCCCAAGCCATTCCCCCCAAATGTGACTACCCCCTTATAAACAATAAACCTTAACCTTGGTAGTTCTTGTATTGTAACAGTAAATGACCTGAAACTAGCGCACTGTACATATCTGCGATATTAATCCAATCAGGATCAGAGATTTTGTAGTGTTAAAATAAAAAGTATTTAACAGTATAAGAAATAGTTTATTCTAACAACAATGAATTATATTGCAGTACAGGGTGTTAGTAAAAAATTAATATGATAAAGTATAACTGAACAAGTTAACAAAGTTGAAGATCTTAGCGACCAAAATCAGTATTTTTGTTAATACATTGGCTAAGTCCAGGAATTAAGAAGTAAAACATGAAATTGTTTGTACAGTTTTCTATCTAACATTTACTTCTTCTAACTTCTGTGATTCTTTGAACGATTTAAAAGTTGTTTTCTTCTTTATGTCGTCAATGTAAATTGGTTGATTATGTTGTCATTTGGAATTGCTTTGAAAATGTAATTCTCAAAGGCTAGAATTAATATACTAGATAACTACTTGTCACCCATATTGCTGTGAAGTCAATTTAAAAAATTTTTTAGTCTACTCATGGCTCTCTCGGCAGAACAACTAGTGGCTGCCAAAGAAAGAAGAATTCTGTACATTACAGTTAAATTTGAGAATGCTTCTTCTTGGCTTGATGACATCTTGCCGTCTGATGAATATCATGTCTGAAATGTTTATTTCTTTATACGCTACTTAGTAAAAACTACTGAATGTTTCCAACTCTGATAGGATGAGTTCACTGTTAATGTTGTAATATAAACATAGATCATCTACGCTTGAATTGTTAAAAAATTGTCCCTTTTCAAACTCATTGGCTACGTCAAGCAATCCCCCGTGGGGAAAATGTGTCATTTGATTTATCGTTGCCAATGATTTTTCTGGAAATCTGTCTTCAATTTGTGAGCAGAGGGAATCGAAAAGTGAAAGAAAAGCCTCAACCCCCAGTTTTTTAGTTGGTTCTGTAAAATTGTTTCATCAATTGCCAGCTCCGTCATGAACCTTTTCCTTTTAATTGGCTTCTTTTCAGTGTCAGGACCAAATTATTGCTATAAGCAAATGTTGATATTTCATTAGGCATTTTGTCCCACTTTTCCTCACTTCGTAATGCTTGGAGTGCAATAATAAATTGCAATAAAAAGTAAATTGTGCAAATAAAACACTTAGGGTGAGTCCAATAAAAAATTCGTTATGTAAAGGTTCAGAAATTGAAATTCGTTATATACAATAATCTATAATTAATCTAATTAAGAATAATGTATAATTTAAAAAAATCAACCATGCAAAATATTTTACACCATTTTACCTTCTTCTATAATTAGAAAAATTATTTAGTTTTCAAAGTTGAAATAGTAACTTACTAAAATAAGCTTTTATTTTTATTGCAATACATATTGTTGCACAATGTTTACCTTTCTTCTGATCCTGATGTTGTCTTCAGGTTAGCTGTTGATGTCAGGTCTTGAGGGTTTCTATTTATAGGCTCTTTCTTAACTGTTTAAACAGTTCTTAATTGGTTTACTTGTCATGGATGATTAATGTTAAATGATAATTTAACAGCAATATTAGGTTACAGAAACTCTAAATGCCCTCGGTGTAGGCGTATGAAAAGATGAATTGTATTAAGAATGGTTTGTTGACCAAATAAAAACTTCAAAACTCATTATGAACCCATGAACGTATAGGAGACCCTCAGGCGCCACTTCTGGTGGAATGGACTATAGTACAGTGTGTAAGTGTAACACTGGACTATCAAGTATTCGCACAATTAAATATTTAGCTGCAATCCAATATGAATACCAGATGAAAAGATGAAACACTTTTTCAAGACTTCGGCTCGTGTTTTTTTTAAATACTCAAATATGTGACATTTTTGTCACGCACGTCACGTTGCTGTCAAAAGCTTTTCAACGCTCCACAATAAAATGATGAAGATTTTGGTACCACCAGAGAAGTTTTCTACGATGGCTGTGAGTGCATATATATCGTGTCCACAGACAGACACACATTTTTTTTATTGCTTTATCGTGTTCAGAGCCCTTGAAAACGCCAAGAAAAGTCATAACAAGTGAGGGTAAAATTTTTAGAATTTTCACAAGATTTCAATACTTTGGCATTTTAATGCTAGCCGAAGTAATTAATTTACCTTTCTTCGTGAGTGTTTTGGTATTGGTTGATCGACTTGGCTCAATGTACAGTGTCCACGGACCATCACCTTCTTTCGATTCAATCAATTTATATTTAATGTCTATATTGTTTTTAAAAGTGTAAGAATATTTATTTTTACAATGCATCAACCCCTTGTCATTGCGGTGCAACGTATTACATAACACTTCTTGACATTTGTATTTGAACGCTCCAAGTTCGCACGGCGGTACAAAACAGGAAGTAAAGGAGGTTGGGCACGACCACATCAAGATCCAACTGAAACCGAGAGATTTTACCGACAATGGCGACAATGAACAAAAAATACCTTAGTTATAAATAGGTAGATTAATAACTGCACTACCTATACAATAATAACAATACATTTGCCAATAATATTCATGTACTACCATTCATACACAAATTTTCAATTGTGATTCACAAATTGACACATTTATTTATAGTTTCAAAAGTTCCCCCAAAAATTATGACTCTCCCCCCCCAAAATTTGTTTTGATGGTGCTCTGAGCGCCATATCACCCCCTTCTGGGCACCCCTACTTACATACACACACTCTTATACATAAGACCTCATCTACACACACGGATGCATGACATATGTACATTCCAGAACAACAACAACGGGTTCACACTATTTTGATGTGAACTGTAATAGACGTTTAATTATTATAGACATATGATATGTCTCACATCAAAACTAGTTCAATACTTTTCACTGAATGCAGCCATAATTTCACAGATTATTAAAACTGGGTTAACTTATTTCTCTTTTGAACTTCTGGTAATATGTTAAATATTTTCTCCCCTCTATTATATACAAAAATGAATTTTTAACTGCTGTTAATTTAGTTTTTTTAACAATTAATTGACTTAATATTTTCTTGATTCCACAATTTGGCCTTCTGTGATAGTAACTTTTTTATCCACTTTTCCTGTAAAACTCTACCAATACTTTAAAAACATTCAAATACCTTATTGTCAATATACCAATTGTTCTAAAAGTGGTACAGAAGAATCGGTTTTACACCTAAATATCAAAACTCTTACATGTTTTTGAGCAGTAATAATGGGTTTAATAGCCCCTATATATGCTCCACCCTAAAAAATTAAACCATACTGCAATCACAATTGCACTAAAGCAAAATAAATTTTGAGAACAAGGATCTAAGAAAATATATTTTACGAATAATTGAAATTAATTCACGCTGCAGTTTGTTTATGTGGTAATTCCATTTCATTCTTTATACAGTATTTTTCCCAAGTACTTACCATTGTTTACTTGATTGATCTTTGGAGATAAACACCAATCTAAATTTTTTTTGTGGGTATTATGTGATGGTATAGATAGAAGTACAGATCCCTGAGAAACACCATACTTTATTTCTCCCCTCTTCCCGAAACACCATTCACTCCTACGCTTTGGGTTCTTCCACCCACATAACTACTGAACCATTTATGAGGCAGTCCTCTCATGCCAGCAGACCACTATCTGAATATGGCCCTCCATATCAAATGCCTTCTAAATGTCAATAAAGAGGCCAGCAACCTTCCAAGCCTTATTCAGAGAATGATAAATGTTGTTAACAAAATGTTGAAGTTCTTTCTCTGCACTAAGACCAGCTCTGAACAAATGTTTGTTCTCTAGGAACCAACATCCATTTAATTAATTTTCAGTGGCATAAAAACCGAGGGGGCAAGCAGGGCATGTGCCCTGGGCACTCTTTTGGATAGGGCGCCGTTTTGATTTTGACAGTTCTCTTTTAAAGAAAGAAACACTTTTAATAAAGACAAAGTTAAAATCAAACAGTAAATTTTTATTGTCAGTTAATAGGGGAATTAATTTAAACTAATTATGCTTTATTAATTTCGGAAGCGATCGGGTAGGCTCGGGCAAGCTCGAATGTTCTAGGGTGCTTTAGTCGGTCGGTCCCCACACACAGCTGGAGTTCGTCAATCGTTATTTATATGATTGAGGTTATGGGCGTTTTATAGCTTGTGATGTGATTTAATTTAGGCTTGACTATCCATGTTTTGCTGTATGTAAAACAGTATTTTATTTCTTAGGCATTGCTAGCTGTGAGTGTTTGTTCAGCAAACTCAAGCTAATGCTGTCTTACTTGAGAGCTTCTATGGGACAACAAAGACTAAACTATCTGGCTCTACTGAGCATTGAAAGTGAATCAGATAAAACTGATTTAATAAATATAATTAATCAATTTGCTGCAGCCAAATGCCTGAAAATACCTTTTTAAACTTATTGTACCATTATTTCTTAACAATAACGAGATGAAATATTTTGTAGTTTATCCTTTCTGCCTTAGTTAATGTAGCGTAAATTGCAAGAGGTTCTGTTGTCTTATGTAAAATTTTAATCTAATTTTATAATCTTATTTCTAAGGTTTTCACAAGTCATAATTATGAATATACAGTAATAAATATACCGATAGATTTCTACAACTATTTGAAATGTTTACTTTGGTTTTATAAAGAATAAGTAAATTGTAACAAAGGAATTGATGTAATTGAATGTAAACACAATTGAAGCTAAGTAACAAACATCTTTGACATGATATAATTTACGTATTTCTTGAACCCGTAATTTAGCTTAGTTATTAATGACTGTTTTGTTCTTTGAGTTGGCACCACTCCACATCTTGCCTGGGCGCCAATTACTCCAGGTACGTTATTGTTAATTTTTCCACAATTTTTGAAAAGACAGATAACAAAGCTATTGGCATATAGTTTCCTGAATATTGTTTATCTCCCTTTTTAAATATGAGCACCACAACTGCATCATTTAAACAATTTGGAAATATACCAGTACTAAAACTCAAGTTGAATGTAAGTACTGCTAATATCTGAGGTTCTATATACTTAACTAAATTTAAATTTATTCTGTCCAATACTGAAGATTTTTTAGGTTTTAAAGATTTAATAATCTTAGAAACATCCTGTTCAGAAACTCCATGCATGAAAAAAGACCTATTAATAGAGTTACTCAATCCTTCAAAGTGCATCATACAAAAACTTTGGCCATCCTCAGAGAGCTTATCCACGCCCGAGCTCAATACATTTGGAATATCACAAAAATAAACATTAATCTCATCTGCTATTACTTCTGGACTATCTACTAAATAACCATTCTTATCCCTAGTATTTCTATGTTATTGCTTCCTTACTGCTTCCCCAATATTCCATTATCCACTTTCCATTAAGCTAAAATATCTCCCTTACTATCTTCAAAGGATCTTACATACTACTTTTCTCTCTGTTTCTTCATTTCCAAATTCAGCCTTAATTGGCTTGACTGATTTATTTATTATTTTAATTTGTTTTGCTCTCTCCAAACATTGTTTCAATGAATTTAGAAAAATACCAAATGCATGATCCACCGAAGACCAGTGGCGGATCCAGATGTCAGGTTTGGGGGGGGGCGGTGATCGGAAGCATGGGTGGTACCACCGGGAGGGGGGCCCCCGGAAAATGTTTGAAAATTATAACTATAAACTCGCGTTTTTAGACAACTTTTGGGCATATACAGTGGAACTTTAGAAATCTGATCTTTACGATTTTTTGATAAAATTATCATTCCAATATAAGACTGAGGAGCAAGAGGTTGATTTTAATGGCAGTATACAAACAAACTGTGCGTTTATATTTCTATAATTTTATCACTTCTTTTTTTTACTGATGAGTTTGTTGCGGGGTCAAGAAAACGATTCCATAAACTTTCTCTCGTTATGCTCCGGCTAATACTGCAAAAACGTTGGGATTACTTTTGGGATGTAGTTATCCAAAACTAAGAAATTATTAGTAACTTTTTTATTACAATTACAAAACTGGTTCACGGCTCACGGGCATACACAGAAAATAACTCATTGAACTTCAAAACTTATTAAAAATCTATTTAAGTGTTAATGTTTTACTTTTACAGTAGTCTAAACATAAAAAGAAACAAGGTTTGCTATATTTCTAATCAGTGGATATACTGGATATCACATATCACATACATTCATGACTCACCCTAATACAAAAAACAAATTACCTAACATAATTACTTAAACAAATTAAATAGCCAAAAAACATATTACTTAACGGAATAACATTTTTTTATATAATTGCATGTTAAACAATTCTTAAAATTCTAACAATACTGCTTAGAAAAAATCAAATTTAAGAATTTATTTCTTATTTTAAATATGGCTTTTGTGACGTTAATCTTGGTAGAATATGAATTCTTTATATTAAACAAAATTCAATGCAAATCACAATGATATATATATATATATATATATGTTAACAAATGAACACAAACAAAAGATAGCCTAGGTATTATAAAAAATAAATTTAACAACAGATAAATAAACGAAATATTATGTAAAAAAGATACTTAAATAAAATACTTGTATACAGTACACTTGAAAAACGTTACATGAATTTGAGTAAATAGTACTTAGCTATTTATCAGTTGAAAATCACTCTTTAGACGCACGAAAAAGGCTTTTGAGCTGTTTCATAAATCATAAATCATAACTGGTTGAGTAACGTCCAAAAATGTTATTCAAGTATTAAAAATTTAACTGTTGAAACATCGCCATAGCCAATTTCTTATTCATACTACAGTAAATGAACATTAATTTCACATGTAGGTTTCTCTCAATCAAAAACCAAGTTTAGTTTCTACAGAACAAACTCCAATCTTCGTTGGGATCTTCTCGCAAATCGGTCAATTACTCGATCAATATCAACGTTTATAGCTCTATGAATATTCATCAATGCTAACCCTACTAATCGTTCCTCCCTCATTTGAGATCGCATCCAGGTTTTCAATCTTCTGAGTGTGGAGAAGGACCTTTCTGCGCTTGCAACACTAGCTGGTAGAACTACTAAAATATGAAGAAGACGTTTTATTAACGGGAAGACATCTTGGTCACATTCGTTGAAGCTCGTGATTGCATTTCTAGGAACGTCATTTTTGCCTTTCCAGATGTTTTTCCACATATTGTATTCACCAATTATCTGTAGTTTTGCAGTGGCTGCATCAATTTCTAGATATTACTAAACTGCGAGATGCTTTGTTGTAGTTGTAGACTCTTGATCTTATCTTCGTCAGAGGTCTCGTCAGAAAAAATGACTCAATAAGGAATAAGGTTCGTCAAGCCGTACACGTGCAACGTATCCTGCGGAAAACGTGACTTCAGGTCAAGCGTGACGGATTCAATCAAAGGTATATAGATTGAAATACGGTAGTAGCTAATTGGATCATTCACGGGTGGATTAGATCTATTCCTCTGCCGTTTAGTGACCCTTGGCGTTTTCATTTCTGTTCCTAGATTATCGGCCACCTTTGAAGCCTCTTCAAACAATTTAACAAACTCCTCTTCACATTTAACTCGCTTTTCTTCTAAAGCTATTATTGTGCTTTGGACGAAATCAACCGCTCTGTCAATATTTACATCTTCTTTTTGAAGGTATCGGCTTAGGGGGAGGGTAAGTGAAAGAACATCACTCAAGCACATTACGCCAACAATGAATTCACTTTCACTGAGGGCACAGATTAAAGCTTTTGCTTTGGAAGCAGTGTCCAACTCTTTCCATTTCGCAATTGTTTCCAAAGCAGTGACGAACTCTTCGAGGTGTGCTCGGAATTGCAGAACTGCAGTATGCCTCTCCACCCATCGAGTTTCGCACATTCCTGAAATTTGTCCACCTAATACATTTTTTAATACGATATTTCTTTTGGGAGAAGCCTTAAAAAATGAAATTGTCTCTTTCATGACGCCAACAGTATTCCTTATGCTCTGGACATTCGATGACTTAGATATGGACAGATTAAGAGCATGGCTATAGCACGGACACCTTATTGCATTCTTAGCTTCTTTCTGAATCGCTTGTACAGCCCCAGCTACCTCAGATACCATCACACTGCAGCCATCCGTAGCAATTCCCACACAGCTGTCTAGGTCAAGGTTGAGTTCTTTCAGTTTGTTCAAAACAATGGTTGCAAGGTTTTCTCCTGAGAGTTTAGGTTCTACATCTTCATCATCTTCGAGCTCCAAATCTTGAAGTGTTTTGTAGCAGTCAGTAAAACTGATAAAGTCCTCCCTGACATTTCCTTCATCGGTGTATCGTAAAACCAAACACAATTGGGAGACGTGTGCCACATCTGTTGTTTCGTCAAACATGATAGAATACAAATTATTTTTTTTAACACGTTCTAGTATCTTGGAGGTAATCTCGTACCCTATACATTCAATTAAGTCGTTTTGAGTCGTCTTACTGATATATGTTGCTCTTGATTCGGAAGTTTGCAAATGTTTTTCAAGAGCCTTATCCCCAGCTTTTATACGGAACCGCAGGAGTTCTCTGAAGTTCCCATCATTGATACAACTACCTTCTACTGTTTCACATGACAAATCAATGTTTCCATCGTCTCGATGTCCTCGAAGTGGGATATTCTGCCGGCCAAGGAACAAAATGCTCTCTAATATGGGCTTCAGTCGCTGCCTGTTCTCCTCCATTTGTTTCAATCTTTGTGAACTTATTTGGTTCGTAATTTCTTTTTCTGGATTATGATAAGCCTTTAAAAAATTGGTAGCTGCTTCCATGGCTTGGCGATGATAACTATTATTGTTGTGAACTTCAAGGGCCCCATCTTTTCCAAGAAGTTTTGCAAACGATTTCAGAGGTTTAGTCACAAGGTTTTGAAGAGGAACGTTTTTTTGATATCCCCCAACATTTCCTGTCACAAATAAAGAGCAATATTTGCAATACAACCCATTTTCACTCGGTGAAATCACCAACCAAGGGTATTTTTCCATGTGAGAATTGTTAACAAATCTTCGCTCTTCCTTACCCGCCTTTCTGTGCGTTGAAAAAGGAAACTTGTAGTTTTTAGGAGGTTTCCACGGAGTTTCTAAGAGCCTGCAATTTGTAAAATCGTCAATAGGCTTTCATTGGTATATAGCTATATCATTTTCAAACTCATGATTGTCTCTTGGTTTGGTTGTTAGGGATGATAATGCCGGTGATTCTAATTCAATGTTTTCAACTGGGTCTCTGCTGTTTTTTGAACAAAATGGAGATTGCTCAACATTGGTCGATGATAATGTTTCTGACTCGATGTTTCCAACTGTACCTCTATTGTTTTTTGAACATGATGGTAATTGAACATGAAGTGTTGCAGTATTTGTCCATGATAAGGTTTCTGATTCAGTGTTTCCAACTGGATCTCTGTTGTTCTTTGAACAAGATGGTAACTGAAAATCCGGTGCAGCAACATTGTAAAACGTTGAAATTTTCGGTTGGACGGCTTTCTGAAAATATTTCTCTATTGTTGAAGGACGCTTTTTTCCTCTCGAAGACACATTATCCTAAAAGAGAATAATTTTGTTACATTCAAATAATTTATAGTTTTCATGTAAATTATAATAACTTACAGGGTGTCCATACAAAACATTTGCCAAACTTCGGGATATGATTACTTACATAATCATGTAAACTAATGAAAAGATTAATACAGTATGAAGGCATGTCCTAAAGTGTACCCAGGTAATCGTCATTTTGAATTTTGAATAAATAATGTTTTATCCCCGAAATCTTTTTACAGGTTCTTTTGAAACTCGGTATGTGTCCTTAACCCTTTAATGCATCGTGTAACTCACCAGTTACATATTTGTATTTACTTATTTCAGCGCACTCTGTTGTAAATTTTTAAATAATAAGCAACAAAAGGTCCTTGTTAGATGATAAAAAGTCTCGAATTCAGACCATTCTCGGCCAAAACTAAAAAAAATTCCATACTGGCATAAATACAATCAAACCAAACGAAAAAGTACAATAATTCCTAGGATACCGTAACATGGGATTATTTTTTAATATTATACACGTTACAGTGTAGTAGGCATATCCTTTTTAGTAGGCTACAAAACGTTGTCCCGTTATGAATAACGTTATTTATTAAGGGACGTATATTATCGATTATTATGTGAATGCTTAAATAGTTTGAAAAAAATCCATCCTAAAGGTTAATTTCGTTGGGAATAAAGTATAATAAATAATAATAAACAAAATACATGATGCATGATATATATACATAATACATATACATTTAAATTTTAAATTAAGCAATCATTATTATTCATCACACATAGGCTACTTATGAATAACTTTGAATGTTTATTAGACCATGAGCATACAACAGAAAAAGTAAAACAAAACATCAGGTGAAAAAAGCCCCGTTACACTAAAAAAAATTACAATAATGATACCATTTACATACAGTAGTAGATTCAACCGCTCCAATTGCTCCAAAAGTGACATCCACCATAATTATCGCACGATGAAACCGACCATTATATCGTACACACTAATATAATAATAATTTACTTTAATATTGAGTAGAAATGAATTACGTCAGTAGGTACAGTAATCCAAACAGCCCTAAATCGGAAGAAAATTTGTTTAAAAAATTGCCCATGCATGCCCGAGGACCGCAACCGACTATTGTAGTATTTAGGAAAAAACACTCACCTGACTCTCCATAATGTTAAGATGAAGATGTTAAGCGTTTGTGATGATAGAACAGTTAAGATAGATACTTAAGAAAAAATTTTAAAGCATATTTTGCTATATCAAAATTTTCACACTAAATAAAAACAAGAAAACATCACTTTAAAATTACAGCTTTACTGCTCACGATTCACAACTGAACACAACGCAATGCAACGTATTTTGACATTAGTAAACCCCGACAATCGACATAAGGTCGAGAATCGCCTGCGCCGCAGTGTTTCCACTTGACGAGAGAATTACCCCACGCAAAGAAACGAAAATCCCCATTTTATCTCACAAATTAACCGTTACTTTCCTGGAATCGTTTATTAAATAATATAACTGGGTTAGGGTTATATTGATTTATTTATCCAAAGCAACACTTAGTCTCTTACATGACAGACTTATAGATTGTATAAGTACTGAGTTAAGATATCTCGTATTTGGGATAAAAATCCCTAAAGTGTAAACACTGAGAAACCTTTCCGGGTCCCGAGCCGAAGCCCCACGAAGGCTACCGACAAGTTACGAGAGACGAAAGTTGCCGACAGTTGCCGGACTCGCGTTGTGATTGGTTGAAGTTTTGGGGGGAGTTAGTGGAGCAGACCTACCTCAATTGGTGCGGGGGGGGGGGGGTATTGCCAACTAGTTACCTGTGTCGCAAGCGCTTGCTTGTAATCTGAGTTTAAAGCTTTTAGATTTTGATCGTATGAATATTGATTTTGCTTTTTTACATTTTGTTGAACCGATTACTAAATCTTTCACCTGAACTTAAAAAAATATGTATTTAAGTGTTTGGGGGGGGCGACCGCCCCTACCGCCCCCCCCTCTGGATCCGCCTCTGCCGAAGACGCATCATACACTCTCTTCCAACACGCCTGACTTAATACAATTTATAATTAATAGTTTTATAAAAATCCCTTGACTGCCTCACTTTCTGAAATGTAACATTGCCTGTGAATGTTAAATATATTAAATTGTGATCAGTAATATCCAAATGTTTAATAGTTCAATAGACAGAACCTCTGTTTTTGTTTTGCAATATACTTATTACTTGTTTTAACATAAGCGTGGTCCAAACATCAACTCGAGGAAATTCTTGTAGGTTCGTCTATTAAACATTCAAGTCTATTAGAGGCCACAGTAAAACAATATTCCTTAACATAATGTAATGAATTACTTATTAAATCAATAAATCATTGATCAATATTTGCTTGGCATGAAATGTGATACTTAAACTACTTTGTTGAAATAACTTGAGACATTTCATTAGTTTGATTAAAAAATGTAATTAATAGTAAAACACTTTACAATTTCATTCTACTCATTTGATTACTACAATTTGACCCCTTTTATATATTGTTTATATCTTTGATCGAATTTAATTTTATTATAAAGGTTTAAATTATTTGATATTCATAAGAAATGAAACAAGTACTAAAAAAAAACCTGCAAATTATTTGGTATGCAGTTGTCTAAACGTTCCATGCAGTACTTTTATTCTTTCTAAACCCTGGTTAATAATAATAAAATACAACAAATACTAAAGATTTCACGCTAATATATTGATTCTTATTTATTAAACTTGACTATATATATATCAATTACTTGGTGTATCTTAATTAATATGTTTATTCATCATCAAAATGACATGTTTATTGAATTGATGAGATTTCAACTTCTTCTAGTAGACACGTAGCTAGGTATCATTTTTATCATTTTGAGGATAATTTTTTAGTCCACTTTTATTTAAATTTAAATTAAGAAGTTGATAAATTTTATTTTATTGCAATTCTTCATGTTGAAAGCTTAAACTTTAACAGCAGATTATGATATATTAAGTTGATTAATGAGTTAAATCGAGGTCTTCTTCCAACCAATTGCATAGCAGGTATGTATTTCAAATTCTTGGCAGGTAATTTTATATAAAGGAAATCCCACCTAATTTTCTTTAAACTTTGTAAAGCTTTATTTTAAATTGTGAAATTGTTTATTGTATTAATTATTATTATCTGTATATGACTCTGGATATGATTTTGTTTTTTTTAATTGACTCAACCTTAAGATCTGTTTTAAAATAAATTGACGAGATTTTTAAATTCATAATTTTTAAGATCATAACCAATCATTAATGGGCCTTCCCAAGGACAAGGACAAGTACATTAGCTGCTTCTACCTGGCTTCTTGAAACAAGTCCTTGGCTTGGTTACTTATGATTGGTTGATCTACCTGAGGTTGATCTAAAGGAGGGAGAATAGGTCTGTTTGGTTTTATAGTTTCATTCTTGTTAGCATTAGTTTAGATTTAGAACCCTAGGATGATGGTAACTTGGTTACTGAAATGTACATCAGGGAACTAGAATAACTTTGTTAATAAATGTGTTTCAGTTTATTTATGTAGTTTTATTCACCGAACTTATGGTTGGGGCTTCAGTGTTTCTAATTGTTTAAATTCACCGCAGTACTCATTGAACATCTATTCTATCTGATGGTATAATGTATTTTTTATTGGGTTTGTATGTTATGTTTTAGACATATTTCAAAGAAGTATCTATGGCAGTCATTACCATAGGGTGACTTCCGGAAATTTCTACCTAATTTTAGATTCATGGGGCCATAGTGGTAAAAGAAAGCAA
>JAGFPH010007470.1:48676-65226 GCA_018207615.1 Philaenus spumarius | reverse complement strand
AGTAGTATTCAAAAGGGGTACGAAAACCATGAAGTACAAAAACGACTTCAGTGACAAAGAATTCATAGAACTCAACTTCTTGAAATCCAAACTGACAAAGACAAACATTCTACCGAGACCAAAAAGGCAAGAAAAGTTCATTGGAATTCCAGCTGAGAAAAAGAAGAACATTCTTAAGCACCTAGGAAATCTTATTGAACGAAATCGCCTGCAGTTTTGGCAAAAGCTCCCAGAACATTAAAGCAGAACTTCAATGAAGAACAACTACTAAGCT
Source organism: Philaenus spumarius (assembly GCA_018207615.1). Classification (NCBI taxonomy): domain Eukaryota; kingdom Metazoa; phylum Arthropoda; class Insecta; order Hemiptera; family Aphrophoridae; genus Philaenus; species Philaenus spumarius. Next base: position 64,952 of record JAGFPH010007470.1, on the reverse strand, counting down.
ATCCTTGATAACGGTTTTGCTTTTTAAAGATATGTTGTTTTTCAGAGTTTTAAATTTTAAGTTTTCCAAAATCTTGTTTTTGAATAGAGTTTTTGTTTGTTATAAATACAATTAATACAACATAAAAATTTTACTAAAAAAAACCGTTTTCATTTGTATGTTTTATAATTTAAATTTTGTTTTGAAATAAAAATGTTAAGAACCTAGGAAATCTTATTGAACGACATCGCCTGCAGTTTTGGCAAAAGCTCCCAGAACAGTAAAACAGAACTTCAACCAAGAACAACGACTAAGCTGTCATTGATACCGGTTTTGCTTTTTAAAGATATGTTTCTTTTCAGAGTTTTAAAGGTTAAGTTTTCCAAAATTTTGTTTTTAAATATAGTTTTTGTTTGTTAAAAATACAATACAACATAAAAATTTATTGAAAATGTTTTACTTAAAAAAACAGATTTCATTTGTATGTTTTATAATTTAAATCTAGATTTGAAATAAAAGTGTTGTTTTGGTACCCATCTACATTTTTTTTTTTTTTTTGATATCACCTGTTTATAATCATTTGTTGTACTTGGCATAGCTTTATAGCTACCTAGGGTGGTGCCTAAGTTAAATTTTTGTTACTAAAATTCAGTTGCAAAGTCATTTCTCGTTATTTCAGAAACATGCGTCTTTTTACCACATGGTGTCAAGCAGACTTTGCTAAGCAAAAAGGGCGTATCTCAATTAATCATTAAAATATGTAAATTATTGGTTTTGAAATCTTATAATAAAAAAATATAAAATATGTTCAGCCTAAAGACACCTTAAAACCCTAAAATTAAACCCAAGCAGTAGGTGCGCCATGACAATTTACTAAATTGTTTATTGCCAAAAATGTCACAATCCTTAGATACGTCTTTTAGGCTTAGGAGGGCAGTATATAAAAGCGAAATGGCACTCATTCATTCATCAGCAGAACTAAAAATCTACTGAACCAAATGAGTTCAAATTTGGCATGCATGTTCAGTTGGACCTTTAGACGCACACTAAGAACGGATTTTGAAAACATCCCAAAGATACGCTAAATATTCGCGTTTTTCTGGCGATTTTTTGCGTTTTCTCAGCTTTTTCAAGAACTAATTGGCAGAAAATGTTGAAATTTGGTACTTAGGTTCGTTTAAGGCCTAAAAGTAGTCTGTTAAAAAATGTTTGAGATTCTCCCAAAATTACGCCAGAAATAGGTGTTTTTGCATTTTCCTTGCATTTTCAATGCGTTTTTGATCATCCTCAAATTACGCCCGAACGGATTGGAATGAAATTTGGTATGTAGCTTCCTCTAGGGCCTTAGGCGCTCTCTAAGAAAGGGTATGAAAAATTTCGAAATTTTAGGAGGGGTTTGGGGGGATCAAAGTTACTAAAATCATAATTTCAGATCTTTTTTTATTATGACAATAGTGCTTTTATTATTTAAGATCTATATATATAAAAGCAAAATACCACTCACTAACTGAACACTTCAAAAGTTGATTACAATTACGTTAAAAAGACTGAAAATACTAACCACCACGGGCAACGCCGTACGTGTCAGCTAGTAATAATATATAAAAACTTTTCAATTTTAATAGTAGAAACCGATCGGTAATGTTCGGGATTATATAATGCAATTTATAGGCCTACTATATTACAAGGGTACTATAACATTTAAAGCTCCTAATTTCTTCTAAGTCCGATTCGGTTGGATTCGGGGACAATCGGTAATGTTCGGGATTATATAATGCAATTTATATTATATCCCAACGACACTATAACATTTAAAGCTCTTAATTTCTTCTAAGTCCGATTCGGATTTACTCGGGAACGATCGGTAATGTTCGGGTTGTTATAATGCAATTTATACTATATCCCAACGACACTATAACACCTTGTATCTGATACAAGGTTGATGACGGATGTTAAACATATATACTTCACAAGATAGTTCCTTCTTAACTCGACGTAGCCTAACCGCTAACGTTGTGAACTCGGGTCATGGTGATACCCGGTTCGACTCTCGGAGACACCCAAACTTTTTTCAAAGCAAATAATTAAATTTAATTTAATATTAATTATTACAAAACAAGATAGCTGCCAAAAAAAAGATGGCGGCCCAAAATTCCCCAAAATCAAAAATCCAAAATTCCCAAAATCTTCAAAAATTCCCAAAAATCAAAAATCCGAAAATCCAAAAAATCAAAAATCTTCAAAAATGAAAAATCAAAAAAATGTTAGGTTAGGTTAGGACCCCCCCAAAAAAAGGTAAAGAATCGACAACAAAAATTTTTCTGATGAAAAATTTTGGAGAAATTGAGAAAAAACACTTTTTTTGATTTTCTTTCGTTCACGATATCTCACGAACGAATTAACCCATTTTGACCGGACTGGTAGCGATCGACGTCGCTTTTCAAGGTTAAAAGCTGATTAGATTTTGGAATTGATCGGTAAAGCCATTTAAAAGTTATTCCAAAAAAATCTGATTCGAAAAAATTTTATTTCTTAGTTTTTTCTCAGAACCTACCGGTCCGAATTAGTTGAAATTTTCAGGAAATCTAATTTTGATGAACTCTTTAGAACGTCGTTTGGTAGGATCCAATCGGTTAAGCCGTTTAAAAGTTATAAGCGGGTCACATACTTACATACACACACACATACATACAGACAGGGTGACACCCTTTCGGGAGTGGTCAGGGAAGATTCCTAGGACCTCAAAACGTCGAGATCTGATGAATACTCGATTTTCGAAAAACGGGGTGAAACCAATAACTTCCCGATTTTAGAAAATTTTCAATTTTCTTAGCGGGAAGTTAACAAAAAGTGCAGACTAATATCCTACTTTTATTTTTTGGATAAAACTCGAGAAAAGTTTCATTATAGTATAAAAAAATCTAAAAAAACAGTTACTTCCGGTCAAAAAAAAGTGATACAGGTGTACGTGTTTGAGGTGTAAAATGTTTTAGAGTCGGTGATAGCCCATACCTTTATTTCTGGATTTTGGGGCATGTATAACTGGAATGGACATTTGACCCAAAAGTTATTCAACATCTTGTCAATAGTGACGAATTCCGAATTACTGTAAATTTGCTGACATAAAGTGGACAAACTCAGAAAAAAACTCTCTCATACAATAAATTCGGTTTTCAGATTTTCACAGCTCACGATTATCAAGTCGATCATCACATCTTAGGTTTCGTAACGTAAATCTGAATCGGCTAATCGACATAGTGAGTCGGAAGATTTCTACACCCATTCTGTCACTACCCCATAGGTCCAATATATTTTGATGATTTCAATGTCATGTACTCCTGATAAGTAGAGAAGCCAATCAGCGCCTTTATCTCATTATCCCTAGCTTCTCTTTCACGAGGAAAATTAGCTTTGACCTCGTTTATTTTTTGGTTTGTGTATGTAACAATTTTGTTTATAGTTTCCTCAGGGAAAAAAAATTCCAGCGCTCAATTTCAGTTTTTGCATTTTTTGCATGTCTAGCAAGACTTGGTAGTTGGGTGATAAGATTGTGGCGCGTAATGCAAGATGTCAGACTTTGTCGCCTGTCTGACAAACGGTCGGATTAGTCCCATCATTACCAACTTAAATAGGATTCGTAAGACCAGAGACAGTTGTAGGTAGGGCTATTTGATTATTTTGAGTGGCTTGATTGTTTATATTACCTTCTTCCCTGACCTTCATCAAAACTTTTACAACAATAACTACACTACTATTTACAAAAAAACTATACAAAATTAGCAACTAAAAATACAACTAACACGAGTGATCGCGCGTGATCAATTTGCTCACAGTCTTGACATATGTTCAGTATAACGATCACAGCAAGCGACAGGTGCACACTGACGACGGAAACAGTCCAAGGTCACACAGAGGGATGTCGCGCCAAGGATTAGATGTGCTGACAACTTCATAAAACAAAATTTCCCTCAACAACGTACAAAAACTTAGAATGCGCGGCAAATTGCCGCGGACGCGACTGCTCGCGTGTTAATTTATTTATAAACTAATGATGAATTAAACTATTATCCCGTAAAATATTTTAGCAAAATCTCAAATGAAATTTAAGTTTGTTTAGCAAATATAAAACATTACAAGTAATTAGTTTATTTTTGTACAATTTCAATTATTTTATGAGGTTCTGATATCTATTATTTTAAGTTAATTTAAACGTAGCAGCTGTGGCAGATCTAGACCTTGCGGGGCCCTGATCGCCCCTCTTGGTTATTGCACGAGACTGCCAGTGATTCAGGGAGTGGAATACTCCCTAAGAAAGAAGGGGGCTCCCCAGAAAATTTTGAAAATTATTAATCAAAAGGCAACATTTTATGCCATTTAAGCATTTTAAATTTACTCTTTAAAACTCATGTATTCAGCCTATAATTTTGCATTTTAGTACTGATTGCTGTGATTTCTTGTTTAAAAGTACGCCAACCCCCGTTTGTTTGTTGTTGCTGTGAGTTTTTCGTACGCCAACCCCCGATGGAACTATCTAAAAACATATTATGTTTTGTTTATAATAAAGGTGTAGGATTAATAATAATCACGAAACTAAGATGGTAAATGATGTTAAATGTTCAATTCATATTATTTCGTATATTTTATAACAGCAGTTATTATTATTTAATAATTGTTTAAAATTTGGAAAACAGCTATTAATATTTTTTACTCACTAACAATTACCGTATATTATCAATAAATAGGCCTGCTATTAAATTATAATATATCTTATGTATTTTGAATAAGGATGTAACAAAGTTTTTTCTTATTTTTAAAATCCATTAACATCTGTTTGTAAAACATCTGGATTGTATCTATTCACCTAATTATTGACTTCAAAGGTGGTATATAAAAGAAGTTCATAGCTTACATAGGCGAAAAGAGCTACTTAGCACATTTTTGCAGACATAAGACCTAGCGCATTTGATTCCTGTCATCAAAAAACCCCTATATGCAAATTTTCATCCAAATCGTTGGAGCCGTTAGTGAGATCTCTGAAATAAATTTACAGATATACAAGAATTGCTTGTTTAATAATATTAGATTTGTAACAATATTTAAATAATACCAATTTATTATTAGGTTTTGATTATTATTACACAGTTAGGTGTTGAGGCACTATCATGTAAACTAAATGCCTCATGGGCAATCTTCAATATAAACCATAACTTCTTCTGTTTTTCATAAGTGATTTATTTAATTATCTATGGTGTGGGGCCCCCTTTGAGCGGGGCCCTGGGCAATCGGCCTTCTCCCCCAAATGGATCCGCTCGTGCATAACAGATACCTATTATTGGCAATGCTAAGAATTTAATTATGCAGATGTAGTGATCTTTCTAGAGAGGGGGGGGGCAAATGCATAAGTTTATAGAGGAGTCACAAACGGAATGCAGTTCTGATTACAGTAGAGCGTTGATAATCCGAACGTCAATAATCCGAAACGTCAAAAATCCGAACGTGTTCTGAGGCATCCCCTGCAAAAATTTCGTTTTCGTTTTAACAAATTCCAATTATTGCGTCATTAAAAATTTCACAAACATCTTCATCGCAGTTTGACATTATTATCTCTTTTTAAACACTTCTTATACCTGCTCTCACACGCCCTAACAGCAGACTGGCTGTCAGTATTTTCACTGTTTCGCTAATAAGCTGCTTTAGCGGTAGTAGTAAACATACAGAAAGTTCATTCATTTCTCTTTGTGTAATCATTATAACAGTGTGTTATAATACAGTAGTGTACTATACAGTATTATTTTTATTTTTCATTTGTGTTAACTATAATGTACAAGTGAACTTTTAATTATGTACTGTACTGTAATTGAGAGTTACAAGTGTAATCATGATGGCCCTACTGTGTACGTACAGGTTCTTCTAAATCATAATATGTAAGTAGTCTTACATTCTGTATTGTAATTACATTACTGCTTGTACTGTTTAACCACATTAATGGATTAAAGGGCATATATTTGAGCCTAAATAGCATTTTCTTGGTTGTTTTCAAAAATCCGAACAAATTGATAATCCGAATCCCCCTCGGTCCCAATTAGTTCGGATTTTTGACGCTCTACTGTATTTTCAAAAGCTCACTCCAGGAATATGGAAGAGTTTCTTTGGTCAAAAGATCAATAATGATGTGAAATATTTCTGTTTTTAGATAAACATATCGTGAAGGAACACCATAGTCTTCTAGCAACATCTCCATCTTCCAGTACCATCAACCCTTCATCACGACCTAGCAGCAACAACACCATCTTCCAGCACCATCAACCATCATCACGAAATAGCAGCAACAACATCACGTCCACCGCATCCCTCTTCAGCATCGACATCGTCTACGGAGCGTCTTTGACCTAAAAAAAAGGTAAGCCATCTTATAATGGTTTCTATATGAGGTATAATTTTTTCTCATCATTCATATCCGAAATAATATTAGCTTGATTTAAGCTGAGGGGTATGGGAGAAGTAGAAGAGGAAGGGCTGTATTAGTACTAGTTTAGTATCATGAACTGTTTTGTTGGATTAGAATATGGACATTGTCAGATAATTTTGCCAGAGGTTGTGTTCTACTCTGAAAGTCAGGAGAGAAAGTAAAGCCAAGAAAATTGTTTTTTAACGTATTTGCAGGGCTGGATTTACCACTATGCCTTCGCACTTCGCATAGTGGGGGGGGGGGGGGGGGAGCGGAATGGATAAAAGCGCCATACACCCCGGGAAAAGAGCGAAAGAATCAAACATACATGTTTTCGTTGCTATTATCACTGGTGGTTTTGGTTTTGTCTGAATTAAAATGGATGTAGAACTGTCTAGTATTAGTAAAGTGTTTGTCAAGAAACGCTGCTTCAAGAAATCAACTATCTTTAAATAAATTAACAGTACATTTCTAAATAAGATGTATTATTAAATGCACTATTTATTATTAGCCCAGTCAATAAAGGGTTTGAGTGGGAACTAATTAGTGAAAAGCTGATTTTTTCATGGATGTTAGTTGATTATATAAGGAATATTTTCTGAAAAGTCCCCGCCCCTCCCCCTCTTGCTTCCCCCCTACCCCCCCTTAAAGTTCACTTTTGAAAGATTTTTTATTTTGTCAATATCTAAGAAATAAAAAGCGATAGAGTAATTTTTATTTCGTTATTGTAATCCTTATAATATTCTCTATCAAAAATGTTCTTTGCGTTTAAGTTATAAAGCAATTATTTACCGTGTATTTTTAAATTTAATGTTAAAATTTTAACTTTTCTATTACAATAATTACATGTTTAGCTATTTTTTATTAATAGGAGACAAGTTATGAAAAAATGGCACAAATAAAACTTTTAGGGTATTTTGCAATCTTTATATTGATATAAGTTTTATAAATGTTAAGTGCAGACAGTTGACTTAATCGGCCTGGCAAAGGGAGATGGCGCGGCGCGGGGCGTACGAGTCCTCGCGGGCCGGATCAGCCCGTTGGCATATCAGCGGTCAATCTGCAGTAAAGGCCTATTGTTTGGACTTTTATTTGTATAGCTGGTCTAATTATGGGTATTACAATGGTAAAATAGACGTAAACATTTATTTTATTTTTTTATTAGGCCTATTTATTTATTGTCTGGTATTTATTATTGCAGTGATAAACACACAATATGATTTCTTTTAGCCAAGATAATAAAGGGAAAAAATAGGCCTTTGTTGATATAATTAGTGAAAAGCTGACATTTTGTTTATAAAATTGTTAATGTTCTTTATATTAGGAGAGCCAGTTTTGATTCGGGGGATTATTCCTACTCCTAAGTTATTAGGAAGGACCGTTCCATTCTCCATCAAATATGGACCCACCATTATTGGACTGGCTAAAACCGGCAAGTGTCAAGCAGCAGAACATGTTTTGTTTTCTGTCAATTTATTAATACACCAATTTATTAATACTGTTGGTAGCTCTTGGGCCTGAGAACCAAACAATCTACTTTTGAAAACCAGTAACTGGACGAAAAGTGTATTACAGGATTTCCAAAATCATCCATAAGTTGAACGACAAAAGGAAGCTTAATCTGCTTGCTTATGCCATAACAGGTTGTGACACAACATCTTCTTTCTTTGATCTGGGAAAAATAAAATCTTTGGTCATTTTACAAAAGTCAGAAGAAGCTCAAACACAAGCGTCGGTGTTTCTACGTCAAGATGATTCCAAAGAACTGAAAACAAACGGGGAAAATTTTATCTTAACAGAAAAAGCACATGACCTTCAATGAAGCTCGTTACTTGCAAAAATTGCAAAAAAATCTAATCTAAGGTCAAACTTCGACCTTGCAAAGCATCCCCCCTTCATCAGCATTTGTTCAGGGTTTATTTTCAAGTGCAGACATGGCTTGGTAACAGATTGGATGCTACAGTTTTGGAGTTGGAAGATGGAAAAGATGAAAGAAAATGGAGGTTACAGGAAAGCTTTAACACCAACACTAAGTAATAAGTCTTTTGTAACTGATGACCTTCTGCACCTCGTGTCTTGCAGCTGTAAGACATCTTGTATTAAATATTGTGGGTGTCCGAAAGTAGAACTTAATTGTTTTAAGGTTTTTATGTGATAACAGTCCTAATAATGCAGATGAAATAATTGATGATCAAGACGAAACTGGATTGGAATAAAACAGTAGCAAGAATGTTTCCACTGTCTTAGGCCGGCCACTCACAGAATCAGACACGGTCAGTCATAGTCAAAGACGCCTTTAGTCTTTTCTGTCTGTTTGACTGTTATTGACTGATCCTGTGTGTGGGGGTTTTAGTCACTAGGCGTCATTGCCTCCCTCCATTTTCAGTTCTTCTGTCCACCAGATTGTTGTATTGTGTGCATTTAGTGCTTATTGAAAGTTTTTAACCTAACTTTGAAACGAACTTTGAAGAGAAGGAAGAGGAAGCTATAATTATGATGTGGAACTTGATTAATTTGTTTGAAAAGGCACTAATAACAGAGATCTTTGGGTACACCCTATAAACGAGAAGAGGAACCTCGTGACTTTATTAAGGAATTGAGAACCATCCCAAAAAATCGAAAACTACTGTCGAATGAAAGTCGAAACGTTCGAATACATCTTTGAAAAAAACCAGGATAAGATTAAAAAACAAAACACGAATTTGAGAAAATCAAGTGACAAGGAGGGGTTGTGCGCAGGTGGCTCTGACGGACACTGTCTGATAGCTTTTGACTAAAGGTGTCTTTTGAGGGAGCTGCGTCAGTCAAGGAAAACACATATTTAGACGTCTGTTTGTGTCTGTTCGTCTCGTTCGATGCAGTGTGTGGCGACCCCATAACCACCCATGCTAAACCCCCCCGTTTTAGTTGCTATTAGTCAAACTGACTAAACGTGACTGAAAGTGTCTGATTCTGTGTGTGGCCGGCGTTGTATAAAACTGAAACTCTCTACTTTTATGTGCCAGTATTATATATATCCCAGACAATTTTAAGATATTGTAAATAGCAATTTGAGTGATGAATGGATGGTCCATGATGGTGTTTTGACAGTAAACAAAACATGTTCTGCTGCTTGACACCAGTCCTGTCAGTGCCGGCTTTAGCCAGTTCGGGACACGGCGCGGTGGGTCCATAGGTGGTGGATAATGGCACGGTCTTAATAACTTAGGGTTATAAATAATCCCCCCCAAACTAAAACTAGCTCTCCTAATATAAAGAACATTAACAGTTTTATAAACAAAATTTCAGCTTTTCACTAATTATATCCAATAAGGCCTATTTTTCCCCTTTATTGGCTTGGCTAAAGAAATCATATTGTGTGTTTATCACTGCAATAATAAATACCAGAAAATAAATAAATAATGAAAAAATAAAATAAATGTTTACGTCTATTTAACCATTGTAATACCTATAATTAAACCAGCTATACAAATAAAAGTCCAAACAATAGGCCTCTACTGCAGATTGACAGCTGATATGCCAATGGGCTGATCCGGCCCTCGAGGACTCGTACGCTCCGCGCCGCACCATCTCCCTTTGCCAGGCCGATTAAGTCAACTGTCTGCACTTAACATTTATAAAACTTATATCAATATAAAGATTGCAAAATACAATAAAAGTTTTATTTGAGCCATTTTTTCATAACTTGTCTCATATTAATAAAAAATAGTTAAACATGTAATTATTGTAATAGAAAAGTTAAAATTTTAATATTAAATTCAAAAATACACAGTAAATAATTGTTTTATAGCTTAAAGGCAAAGAACATTTTTGATAGAGAATATTATAAGGATTACAATAACGAAATAAAAATTACTCTATCGATTTTTATCTCTTAGATATTGACAAAATAAAAAATCTTTCAAAAGTGAACTTTAAGGGGGGGGGGTAGGGGGGAAGCAAGAGGGGGAGGGGCGGGGACTTTTGTGAAAATACTCCTCTTATACTATTGTAACATCTGACAAAATTTCAGCTTTTCACTAATTACTTCCCACTAAGGCCTATTTATTCCCTTTATTGACTGGGCCATATGTAGAAATTCAATTTAATAATCAGAGGATGTCTCTAAATAAAATTCAACAATTTGTTAATAACAAAAATAACAGTGCATTACTCTAAATAATTAAAATCATATATATAATGTAATTATTACAAACAACAAAAATGAGAGACATCCTTTCACTATAATATAATATATTAATTACCTTGTAGGACCGTGTTTGTGACTTCAAGTGAGTTGTTCTTGACTAGTTTCGGGGTCTTGACCCCCATCATCAGATAAGACTTATTTCACTCATATGAGCTCGACAAACATTAAATAAAAAAAACACATACATTAACACAAAAAAAACATCAATGTGTCTGTCACGATAGTGCACTCTGTAACGGAAGGTTACAAAAAATAAAATAAAATGTTATGTTATACTGTGTAAAAAAAAATGGGGTTCGGTAAAAAGTTCAAAAATAAAAAAAAAATATGTTTTAAATCAAAATAAAAATGCTATATGTGGATTATCTAATAACCATTAATATCTCTTCAACACCTCCTCCATCTTTTTACCTTAAAAACAAAAATCGTCGCTCATGTACCACTTAAAATTGCTTATGCACCTCCTAGGCCTATTGCCTCACCACAATAATAATCATCGCCCACCTTAACTCTCCATAACCTCTTTCTTCCAACTTCAACGTAGAACAATATTAAATATTTCACCTTACTTCAACTCATCTTATTATTATAACCTTAAAACTCACCTTACTTGAATTCACCTTAAAAATCACCTTCACTTGACTCCCATAATCTCAATAATAAAAATAATAATCATGATGATTTGCGATAATCCACATATAACCCTACTTATGCTCTGTTTGCATATATTCATTTATAATTACTAATCACTGAAAGATACTTGTTAATTAACTCTATTTTCTTAGGGGTGGGAACTTGGCTAATTAAAGTAGCGGCAAAATGGACACACGTGGCTATATAAAGAAATTCAAGGCATTGCGGCAAGACAACAATTATTTACTCAAACATGATAAAAAATTGATATTTACAACAATTAAGAAACATAAACATAGTGGTACATATATATACAAACAACTCAAGAAATTATCTATAATTATGCAAAGTTTTGTGAACCATATCTTAAGTGATGACGCAATAAAAGTTAAAAGAAGTTAGCTTTTTTAAAAAATAAAAAATTCTACGTTTGCAGACTAAAGAAATGTCTTATGGCCATTATTACTTACAGTTTTATTTATTATATTTGTCGCACTGTCCGTTACCTAGGATTTTTTTTTCGTCGATTTCACAATTCACCTCTGAAGCCTACCTTACACAAGTTCCAACAAAGCACATCGAAAGAATATCCGTCGATAAACAACCAATCCTACATGATCAGCTTAATATTTTTAATCACGTCACCTCCAAAGTACATTTACTTTACATTATGACCAACTTGTCACCACTTTTTCAAAGAAAATCACATTTTACTTGCGATAACACACGCCGGCTTCATTCAACAAACATAAGCTATCACGCCATATTGCTCCCCTCTACTGCTTCTAGAATGTTCTGTGGCGTAACCAATTCGCTAGGCTACCTGCTTTTCATCACGTACACCAGTTGTTTTCCTCTCTCTCTGTTCATTGCATCCATGATCACTGTACACACTTTCATATTAAGTTCTCGATTCATGTTAGATTGTGCTATGTATTGTTATTATATTTTATTTATTGAACTGTTTATAATTTCGACTACCGTTTTATTATTCGCGTACAACGCACTACTTTTTGAAATAAAGTTTTTATATAGTTCTCACATTTTACACACGATCATATTTTAATATATATTTTTTAAGTCTGCTTTTACATTACCTACTTTTACAGTCTGCTTTTATGTTTTATTATTTGTTTATATAAAAAAAAAAATGATTCTACTGTAATTACTTTGCGTCATTAAGAAATGTATTTATATGAAAAAATTAAATGATTAGTATTATTTATGTATTGCGTCATTTATTCATTTAGACCAAATCTCTGTTCCATTAGTCACTATAGGAAACAGCTGATTCATATCTTACTTTATTAATTTCTCTGTGACATGGACATAAGTGTTACAACTCGGTCATGTCTGTCAGAGTACTGCCGGCAAGAGCTAATAGTCCAGCTGTTAACGACCTCTGTTGGGCGCTTTTAACTAATTTAAAGCCGTACCATATAAACCATGAGATTGGAAGGAAAGTTGATCATTTAAGATGTTATCTGGATCGTTTTTGAAGGCTCTATAGATCTCGAATTCCTCATTCGCGTTCATTAATCTGCCTTTTTTTGCAAACGTGTATTGCTTCTACACTGGATTTGAGATCTAGTATATGTTTGCTTTCAGCAAGGTGACGCACGTAGTTCGACTTGATGATGTTGGTTTTGTTGCAGGGGAGGTGTTCTTTGTACCGCTCTATAGACATTGAATTAGAGCATGTGACTCAGGTCTATCGAAAACAGTTGCTTGGTCGAGTCGTATGCTTGGCTATCAGTGTGTCTCTACTGGCTGTGGCATGTTTTTTTTTAACTGTGGTGTCTGTGTCTACAATGAGCTATAAACCAAAATCTAGTGGCGCAGAGTTTAAAGAAAAATATATTTAAAGGAAATGAAAAGTTATAAAACATATTCCTAAAATTAACGTCCATCTTTCACACAATTCTGAATGTGGAATTGTGAATGACAATAAACACTACATTGAAAATTTACAGTCTGTTTCTTCTTTCACTTCTAAATTAGAGGAATCTTGTGAAACTTATTCGGCACAGGCTGTTTTTGAAAATCAACGTTTTAGAAAGTGGGAAAACTGATGTTGTTTTCGGTTCGGAGCAGGCTTTATGGAATGTAAATGAACAACTACGAGATTATATGTATATTTATGTTAAAACATAATCCTTTATGGTTGGAAAAGTATGAAATATTATTTTCATGGGAGTAGGCCTAGATCCGTTCGTCCTTTAATTTCGTAGTCGAAATTTCTTTCCAACGTTTCGCCATAATCTCATTTGGCATCTTCAGGGGTCAAAGTGATATTGTCATGATAAAGATTATTTTCTTGAGGAAAATTGTAGGACCGACCACCCTCCGCCCTCCGATGGTATAAAGAGGGGGCGGAAAAACGTAGTTGCGTAGGAGCGTCCAAAATTTAAATCCGGCCCTGTGTATTGTACACTAAAACTCAAAGTGAAAGTAGTTAATCGTAGGGAATTTTTCACTGATCCTTTTGTTCCCACATCCGATTTCTACAGCTATCGTACTACAACTAACTTGGTTTTACCAGTAATGGCTCTTACTATCGTTTGAGCTTCAGGTTCATATTTATAAGGCTTAAAACCAACAACTCTTTGTTACTTTTATTTTCCTATCGCAAAATTGAATATTATATGATAAATGGTCTATCGAGTTCCAATTTATTCATAGTTTCAACGACCATTATAGAAAATATTTCATTGTCCTTGATAAACAAGATCGTTTCTAAGTATTATAGCTCATGAATACAAATCTCATTTTGTAACTCAAAAGGTATGGATGCTGTACATCTTGAAGCAGGTAAATTATTGTTTTACGTTTATATAAAACCCATTTAAAATTGTCAGCCTCGGAGTTGGCCTGGTCCAAAAAGTCTGTTTGTGGAAATTTATGTACTTATAAACAAAAATGAGCTTATACTTTTTCTGCAGAAAGGAAGAAACAAATGGGTGGATTCGTGATATATCATGCTGACAGACTGTTTTATCATTTTTAGTGACGTACAAATGGCACTTTTTTTGAAAAAGTTTCAAAACTTATGAATCAAATGTTAACGTGTGGCGTTCCTGAAACCATCCCAGTGACATATGACGACAGACCAGGCATATGGGATGGAGTGGAAATTGTAATGGAAGTACCAAACCGGCTAACGAAAAACAACCACCCGGCAATCTTGAAAGTGAAGCATTGTCCATGATAAATGAACTTTATGATCGCCATATCAAGATATTCACCGATGGCTCAGTGGACATTGAAGGAAAAGTTGTGGGTGCCGGTTACTTCAATGAAACAACTGTTGATAGGTACTACGTGCCAGCAAACTCATTGTCCAGTATGGACGTAGAATTACTAGCTATAAATGCAGCGCTTACAAGTTGTTTATTGTTGAAAATATTGCAGGTGTGTGTTAACGGACTCCAGAAGTGCTCTGCAGGCTATCTTGAACCCCTAACTTACGGCCATAGATGTGAAATTACTTTGCAGTGGGTACCATCACATTGTGACGTACACGAAAATGAGGTTGCGGACCAAATAGCGAAAGCAGCCTCTAAAATACAGCCTACAGATGAGAAGAAGGTTTCATTGCTTCACTGTAGGAACCAAAGCAACAAATATTTCTATAAAGCCTGGTCGGACAAATGGAATCAGTCAACCGTTGGGTGACACCTGCACAAAATTCAACCCCTACCAACTGATGGGAAGTTATATAAAGGGGTGCAAAGACAACTAGCATCTTTCGCAGCAAGAGCTAGAATCGGTCACATAGAGGCGCAGAAATACCTATTCCGCTTGAACCTTACCGATTCGTCGCCCTGTGCATTATGCGAAGACAGTGAAGAGGATCTGAAGCACATTCTTCTGCGTTGCAGCTATCCAATTTTTCACGTGATCTACTAAGAGCAGAAGTCAACGATTTTGAGGACATCCTTAAAAACAAAAAAACAATTGGCAGCTTGCTTGTGCTGCGTACATTGGACACCGGGCCATCGGCTACGATTGATGCTGGAAGCCCGTACTAAGAAGTAAGAAGTAAGTATGAATCAAATTGAAAATAAGTGTAACAAACTTGTAGACTCAATCAGGGCTGAGTAATGGAAAAAGCTTGGAGGCGCTAAGCATAGGAGCCAGACAGTAGACTGATTCCCAGCATTACCATTTCTTGCGTCCTAGTGGACTGGAAATTCTTTGGTAAACTGTAGAGTCCGGCATTCACCTAAACTAACAAATTAATAAATATTACCCAGCTATTGATTAACCACATTACTTTAATAATAACTTTCAAATGTAAGGGATTGGATCTAAGTAGAATTATGCAACTTTCCTTCTTTAAATATTTATCCTTTTCTCACTATGACCACCCATGCTCTGGTAGTGCCCAATGCCATGGGCGCCCATACCTATGGGCAGAGGGGTCCACGGCCCCCCCCTTTTTCCCGGGGAAAGGAAAATATGTATATTATTAATTATAGTCAGGTATTTTTCTTTATAGAGATTAGCACTAAAATATGTTTTAAATGTTATGTGCCGTTTGATTTTACAAATACTTATTTTATTTTTTATACGAGTTCAAGCATGAGCTGCTGGGTCACTACTTGGTACTGCCTCAAGGAGTGTTATAGGTCTTTGTGTATTCACTGACGGTGTAAAGGTACAGAGTCAATGCTGTGTGGGTTAATATTTCACCTGAACAGACAAATTGGCTTCCCAAATTTTGAAAGTTTTCTTGGGGAGGTCAAAAATATCTCTGGACTCCTATTGCCCAAGGACGGGAGGGTACTCCTTAACACGTTCACTGCTACGCAAATTTTGTATTTCCTATGCTAGGAGCTGACCTTTTATTTTTGTATATTTATAGTGTAAATGAATAGAAATTACTTTATTTTTTATTTTTGAACCTTTCTACGTAATAATCACTAATATTTTAAAGGGGATGCACATGGGCGTCCGTAGCACATAACGTTAAAATTAGCGTGCGAAGCATGCAATGCATTTTGTATTGAAAATACTCCTAATAC
>JAGFPH010007470.1:23222-48666 GCA_018207615.1 Philaenus spumarius | reverse complement strand
GGGTTGGCATGGGAAGCACGCAATGCATTGTGTATTGAAAATACTCCTAATACGGGGGTTGGTTTTCAAATGCACTGTGCATCGGCCGCTTCTCATAGTGTTCAGTGTCAAGCTCACATGTGCGTCCTTAGCAATGAACGTGTTAAATCCCATACCCCGGTCTAGCACCCCCCTAGAAAATGTCACATGTGCGCCCATGCCCAATGCCAAGCATCAATTGTAAAAATGCTCTAAACCTTTGTTTAAAGTTGGTTGTATAAGTGATATGATTCCTAAACTCCTCTAATAGGTCATAATTTGTAGTATTTGATCAAAGATGGTAGTACTGAGTACATATAAATTTCCAATAATTTATAATAATGTCTAATTTGACAATAATACAGATAGTTTTTGGGTTCTGAAAATCAGCTGACTTATTCTTGGACAACTTTATATAAAAAAAAAAAACAGAATCTGTAGATTCAGGATTAAAGGCGTTTTTGTTCTTGGAAAGGAAGTTTTAAATAGAATCAAATTTGGAGTATTTTCATCAAATCCCATACAAATTTAAAAAATCTTACATTAACTTAATTTCTTCTTTTCTGTATGTTTCAGGTTCGAGTGTCGCAGCTCGGTGAGTCTTAGTTAAGCCCAACATGTCAGCTAAACTTGTCCCATCCCACCTTTGCTCTCTGCATGCTTTGCGGAGGTTGGGGTTGTATTTCCATGTATTTGCAGGTACGGAGAAGCCCATCGCATGTTAGCTTTAAGGTAGTGCCTCCCCGCCTCCGAGTCCAACTAATTCACAACAAAGGTGTGATGGTGAACCCATGAAATGTAGTGGAATAGAAGTCGAAATCGTTCGTCTTATAGTAATCAATGTCGGTATTTCAATTTCATAATCGGTTTCCCCCCTCAACATTTACATTAACGTAGTTAACACATTGACACAAAAACACCTCCCTGCTTTTATTCCATTACGTTTCTAAAAGAATAATTCTTTAGTTAATTATTTTAATACTATTTTCTACGAATTGAACATGTTTTCGTAATTAAATTACATACTTACTGAGATCGGTTATTCGTACAAATTTTACTTACATATTTTAAATGTTCTACTATAATAAAACAATCTTAAAGCATGAAACTGGCGCATATGTAATAAAACTAATGAATGATTACTTTAACTGAACCAAAACATTAAAATAAATAAATTATTCTGTAATGTATGATTTTATCACTTTATGTTTCTTTAAATCTATTATATACTAATTAATTCAATTTTAAATTCACTTTATGAACTTTTAAACAACATTTTATAAAAATAAAATAAAAAAAGATTACGGATAATATAATGAACTTAAAGCTGTCACTCTGGTCTGCATCAGAAGCGATTCCTCTGTTGTCTCAAGTTTACTGCTCTACTTCTTGTTCTCTGCGGATCGATCTAGATTAAATGTTTCCTTACCAAACCTTTTTCTAAACATTGCCAAGGTAAACTTCAGTAAACTTGTATATAACTCGTCATTGCCATAGTGTTAAATTGTTTTACACATTTGTTAAATTTGAAAACTTTTTACCAATGGTTTTACGTTATTACTTTATGTTGATTGTGCCCACGAACCATTGTCAAACTTCTGAATTAAATTATCTTATACAAATAATCACTAAATACAATGCTCAGTGAAACAGCATCGTACAGACTTTATGGTTAAAACTGTTGTCTTAGGTTTGAATTCATTAAAACAAAAACAAAACAAAATTAACTTTATAATTTATGAGATACAATTATAATGATTAACTACCTGTTACCCAAGTTTTATTTTTAATAGTAAAAACATTCCCCTTTTTAATAATTATATATATATCTAAGCCACCTTTTAAAACTTAATAACTACGCAGAATTGCATCATTTGAATTCTTTATCTATTTACTTCATTTAAAATCCCCTTCTGCTTGAATCATTTACTTCTTACTTCTTAGTACGGGCTTCCAGCATCAATCGTAGCCGATGGCCCGGTGTCCAATGTACGCAGCACAAGTAAGCTGCCAATGTTTTCTGTTTTTAAGGATGTCCTCAAAATCGTTGACCTCTGCTCTTAGTAGATCACGTGAAAGAATTGGATAGCTGCAACGCAGAAGAATGTGCTCCAGATGCTCTTCACCGTCTTCGCATAATGCACAGTGCGACGAATCGGTAAGGTTGAAGCGAAATAGGTATTTCTGCGTCACTATGTGACCGATTCTAGCTCTTGCTGCGAAAGATGCTAGTTGTCTCTGCACCCCTCTATACAAGTTCCCATCAGTTGGTAAGGGTTGAATTTTGTGCAGGTGTCTCCCAAGGGTTGACTGATTCCATTTGTCCGACCAGGCCTTATAGAAATATTTATTGCTTTGGTTCCTACAGTGAAGCAATGAAACCTTCTTTTCATCTGTAGGCTGCATTTTAGAGGCTGCTTTCGCTATTTGGTCCGCAACCTCATTTCCGTATACGTCACAATGCGATGGTACCCACTGCAAAGTAATTTCACATCTATGGCTCTGTAGTGCACGAAGTAGGCGTCTAATTTCCAAGATACGAAAAGCATATGCCGTAGGTTCGGGGTTCAAGATAGCCTGCAGAGCACTTCTGGAGTCCGTTAAGACACACACCTGCAATATTTTCAACGATAAACAACTTGTAAGCGCTGCATTTATAGCTAGTAATTCTGCGTCCATACTGGATAATGAGTTTGCTGGCACGTAGTACCTATCACCAGTTGTTTCATTGAAGTAACCGGCACCCGCAACTTTCCCTTCAATGTCCACCGAGCCATCGGTGAATATCTTGATATGGCGATCATAAAGCTCATTTATCATGGACAATGCTTCACTTTTCAAGACTGCCGGGTGGTCGTTTTTCGTTAGCCGGTTTGGTAGTTCCATTACAATTTCCACTCCATCCCATATGCCTGGTCTGTCGTCGTATGTCACTGGGATGGTTTCAGGAACGCCACACGTTAACATGGAGGCCATGGACCTAATTTGACACGTGAATGAGTTTCTGATGTTACTGCTTGCATTTATCACGCGGCGTAAAGGATGATTGGGCGTTGATGACTGTATTCTTAAGTATTTGGTCCACATTTGCCTTCTGATATATATTTCAATAGGTTCAACACCCAGTTCCACTTCCATAGCGGGAGTGGGAGTGGTGCTCGGGCATCCAAGGCATGTACGGAGAGCCGCTGCTTGAATGCGGCCTATTTTGTCAATGTGTGTTTTGGCTGCAGCTCCCCAAACTTCACAGCAATAGGTAGCTTTGGAGCGTACAAAGGCTAAGTAAAATGATCTTAGTGTTGATGTGTCTGCACCCCAGTTGCGACTGGCCACTACTTTGAGCGCATTCAGCCGCGACGTGCACTTCTCCAAAACATAGTCCACTTGCTTTGCCCAACGTAATTTTGAATCCAACACTACTCCCAACAATTTTGGGTTAGGGTTAAATTTCACGGGAATATCTTGTATTCGTAACTGCGGTATGTAGTTTGCCAGGTTATTTCTTCTCGTGAAAAAAGAGCACTCTGTCTTGTCCAGAGATATTGTAAGTGACCACTTTCCACACCATTCCATTATCCTGTGTAGAGCTAGTTGAACCAAATTTATCGCTTTGAGATGGTCTTCATCCGATGCCCAGATCGTGCAGTCATCCGCGAATGTACAGCTGGACACTCCAGGAGGGAGCTGGGCCGAGAAATCGTGGAGTGCGATATTAAAGAGGGTTGGGCAGATAATTCCACCTTGGGGAATGCCATTTGCAACAATGTGATTCAATGAAATGGTTCCATTGACGTCCACTTGAATGCACCTGTTTTTTAGGTAAGATATGATATATTTCAACATTTTGCCCCTTATACCAAGCTTCATACACTGGAGGATAACCGTAGCATGCGGAATCTTGTCAAAAGCTGCCTCATAGTCGATCATCACCGCAATTGTAGCCTTCTTCCGTTTGAAACCCTCATAAATTTGGTCTGTGAAATACAACAATGCATCTGCTGTGCTCCTCTGACGCCGGAAACCAAATTGGAGATTGCTCAGTTTATCATCGTTTTCTAGTCTCCATGTCAATCTTGCGTTCACTAGACGTTCCATAAGTTTCCCCAGGCAGGATGTCAGCGATATGGGTCTATAAGATTCAAGTTGTGATTCATCTTTTCCAGGTTTGCGGATAGGTATGATTCGAGCGGTTTTCCATTTTTGCGGAATTTCTCCTGTTTTCCAGACATCATTGAATAAATTTAATATATTGCTGAGCATCCCTTGCGAACAGTTCTTCAACATTTCGTTATGGATATCATCCGCTCCAGGAGATGAACAGTTGATTTTTGCCAAGGCATTTGTCAGCTCTTTCATTGTAAATGGTGCATTATCCATGTCTTCATGCAGACATAGCAGTTCCATGCGGCAGGTGAGGAATTGCTCTTCTTCTGTTAGATGCATAGGCCAAGGCACTCGCTTTCCCGATCGATTTGAATAATGCTTGCTGAAGGCATTTGCTTTCTCTTGGTCCGCTATCAGGAGCACTCCGTTCGCCAGTTTCAATGAATGAATTTTCCTTGATGATTCACCGTTCGTAGCTTTAAATTTTTTCCATACCGTGCTTGATGGGGTATTTATATTCATAGAGCCGACAAACTCTCTCCATGACTTTCTTTTGGCTTCAGTGATAGCTTTGCGTAGGGTTGCGTTGCACCTATTATATTCCATTCTGTTGTTTGGGTGTCTGTTTTTCACCCATCTTTTCCGAGCTTTAATACGGTCTTTCCTAAGGCTTGAATCATTTGAACAAAATAATAATATAATTACTATAACTAGAGGTCTTTGTTTTAATCCTGATGTATATGGCTCCATTTCCTATAAGGCAAGAGAATTGTGGCATTCTCTGAGGATCCAAGCTGATTTTACCTACATGTAGATAAGATAATTTTACTTCTTTAAATGATTGAACATAACATTCAAAATAATAGCAATTTTTAAAAATATTTTTTGTTTTTAATTTAATTTGTAAAAATTTTAAAGCTTGTTGTTGCATAATAAATTTATACAGAAAACATGTTCATTTATAATTTTATTGTTTGAAATATGTTACGGTATCTCGCAAACTTCGCGGTGATGTCCGGTCAACACATAATTCGTTTCGCAAACTACGCGATAGTGCGCGCCTACACCAAATTATAGTTCTATAAATACGCTATGCACACCCAACATGTAGTAATTCGTTCCGTGTCTCGCAAACTACGTTACGGTTTGCATCCAACGTATAATATTTGCTTCGAACTTTTGCAAATTTCGTGATAGTGTGTGTCAAACGTATAATAATTCATTCAGTGCCTCATAAACTATAAGCTGCGCCAAAAATTAATAATTCATCCTGTGTATCACAAACTGTTATGGTGCTGACTCAATGTAAAATAATTCGTTCGATCTCTCTAAACTACATAATAGTCTGCTTCCAATGTATAATAATTCATTTTGTGTCTTGTAAACTGTGTGATGGTGTGCACCAAAAAATAATATTTCAATCCGTGTCTCACAAACTATGAGATGAAGCTCGCGCAATGTACAATTCATTCAATATAGTGCGGTTTCGTTCCGTGTAGTGCAGTGTCGTTCCGTGTAGTGCAGTTATGTACGTGACTCCAAAATTTGTCAAAATCAACATATTTTCAAATTATTTATCATCTTCAGAATATTGTACCCTAACAAGTTTAGCTGACTGTTCTTTGATAAAGTAACTTAGATATAAACTTCAAAAATGATTCTCCAACAAGAATGGTCCTCCGTTGAGAAGATCTTCCACCAAAAATGTTTCACTATTTTTAAAAAAAATTCATTAATTGTTTTTGAACTAAGTAATTTCTTTTTAATATTTAAGGGTGGGAGGAATATATTTTTTACTATTTAATTTACCTTTCATAAATATTTTATATTACATTTTTTATTAAAGTTTTAATTGATTTAATAGTTTTCTCTTTTAAATATTTAAAGAAAAATTTAAAGTTTATTAATTTAAATTAGTTATCAGATATTTTGATTGTATATGAGTGTACTTTAAATTAAGCTCCTAATGTTTGAAATATATGGAACAGTGATTTTTGGTTTAGTATTTGTGAGAAAATAAAGTTAATCTTCTTTTCAAACCATAAAAAAAAAATAATAAAATCTGGAACACATGAATTATAATTTTATAAACTAAGGGTTAAAATTTGAAACCACGAAATGGACAAAGAAGTATTTGACCACAATCAGCGGAGAATCTCAGTAGATAGAAGTAGTCCAGTAGTAGTAGTAGTAGTAGTAGTAGATTCATACTAACTTCATGTGTTTCTGTTTCAGCTAGTCAGACTTCTCAGAGTCTATATCTCACAAACTGTCGATGATGTACTCTGTTAGGCCTGATTGATGTCTTCAGCCGTAAGACCTCACATCCGTGGGGCTGGATTAGATTTTGGGGGGGTGAATTTAGATACTGCGGTCCCTGTTAGGAATTTTAATAATATGACATAGGTTATTTGTACTTGTATATAAAATTTATTCTTTTTATTTGCTTTTAATTTATGATTTGTATTTGTATTTATTTATGCTTAGAATATATTGTGTAGTTTTGAGTCTGTAGTATTTTCAGGTATGGGCTCTTTTTTAATGTTGTTTAAATATTATTTTTGTGGTTATGTTTGGTTTAAAACAAAACCTATGGAAGGACATGATGAACAATTTTTGGAGTGTTTTTTGGTTTTAAGAAGATGAAAATTTGAAGAATTTACGAAGAGGATGCATATGTACAAACAGTAAGTAATGTATGTAATTATTAATTGTGTTTGTACGAAGAATCTGTGGTAGTGAAGTAGAACTTGGGATTTGCTTGTAAACTTAAACTTTTGAACTATTGTTGTTTTTTGTTTCAGAATGTTTCTGAATATACTTTATTTTATTAATAACATAACACATTTAAACAAAAATAATAATTAATCTTATTTAAAAATATATATATGTGTTTGCTCGTTAACTCGTTTAAAATTACTTTATCATATTTTTCACCATCGCAGATTCTTGTGAAAACATTGTACATTTGCTTTTGTTGCACTTAACTATAAAGAAAGTCTTTTTCAAACAGATGTGGTCTTAGATGGTACACAGAATCATGCATTCACTTCATGGTGTGAAAAACTTCACTGCTACTGTGAGAACGAGACCTGTTATTTAGAAAACTGGAACTGCTGCACTTCTACTCAGAGAACTTCAGAAGCAGAGGGTCAGACGATGATAGGTAAGAAATAAATAGTTTTCACTGAACAGTAATCCTGACGGGACTACTGTGTGCGAGACATGAGAAGACCTATCGACATTTTGCAAGCGCTTGTCCTCCTCACGTATGAATATTTATAGTCAATCAATAGAGATTCAAAAAGGGGGTCTACCCTACAAAAGGTCTGGTACTCCTAAATTGTGTATATGTTGTTTGGGACCATTAGGTAGTAATGAAACCAAGTTTTCGTCATCCTAGCCCTTGGCAACTTTTGTTATACGCAAAAATCGTGAAATTTTAGCACTGTTTCTCGGTTTTTTACTTATAACTTCTTTCCTCTGCATTTATGTATGTGCTATTATAGGTACCGAATTGTAGAGGACAACATTTTCAACTAATTAGCTTCTTTATTTTTTTTTGTGTACGACCAACGATTATTGAGATATGGGGCAGCGAAAAAGGGGTAAAATCTCAAGTTTTGCAAAACTTTAACTTTCTTGCCACTTTTACTCACGAAACCTCCATGAAGACTTAATTTTAGAGAAATGTGTCTCATATAAAAGTTGTAGAGCATTTAATTATCTACAAAATACATGCCTCAAATATTTTTTTAACGTCAAATTCTGAAGACTGGGGGTAAGTTTAAAGAAGAATTAAATTTTTGTCATTTTGGCCCAAGATTGTTATAGGGCTCATTCCACTGATGTTCATCGATCTACGGTAATTTGGTATTGTTAATGAGATATAAATATTGTACATCATGTGTATTATACATACATTTTTTTTGAATCATCTAGTTATGATTATCCTACTAAGAAATTCTGGTAGGGAGTGAACAATTATCAACATGTATTTCACAGTTTTTATAGCTTCTTATATCTATTAAACCAAAACAATTGTAATATGGAAGTCGATAATTGTTGTCGCAGGACTGTCCATAGCAATATTTGGGAGCAGTTGAGGACCGATTAACGACACCCTCAAGCCGAGGGGCACC
This sequence comes from Philaenus spumarius, assembly GCA_018207615.1. Taxonomy (NCBI): domain Eukaryota; kingdom Metazoa; phylum Arthropoda; class Insecta; order Hemiptera; family Aphrophoridae; genus Philaenus; species Philaenus spumarius. Next base: position 40,402 of record JAGFPH010007470.1, on the reverse strand, counting down.
CTGTTAGGCACTTGCACGGAGCAAGGTACTTGTTTCCAGCAAGGAGAGGAGCAGCACCCCTGGTTGTCATTATAGGTTGTAAACCTCTTCTCCAGCTTGCCCAGCCCCACTCTAATGGATTTTTTGTTATGCCCTTCCATGCCAGTATTTGATGGTAACACCTTAACCCTAGAACTGGCAATGCTATAGCAAAAGTTGGGAAGCCGGTTTTTAGCGTTTTGCAAGCATATTTTTAAAAATTCGCCAAAAATAGTAAATGAAGCCCAATCTAAAGGTGTTTCATAGATTTTTTGTAGAAGAAATTTCAAAGAATTCAAATATGCCACTAAAAATTTGTTTCTTTTGAAATTGTAAAAGTTATTAGCTTAGAAAGCAAAAAAATGTTCAGAAACGGAAGGAAAAAACCCAACTTTATGCCTACATGAAAAATAGTAAAAACATTTTGTAATTTTTTTCAAAATACACAAAAGTTTTATAATTTTGTTCTAAATAGAAATATGTAAAAATATATTTCAATTTCACAATTGTTTAGTTCAAAATAACACTTTGAACGTTTTTACTACATAATAATAACTAATTTCAAAGTGAATATTCCTATACATTTTTTTTACTTCAAAAAATGTTTTTTTTATACCAAATAGAATAGCATTCTACCCAGTTTCAAATAACTTTACATTTTGTAATGAAAAATCAAAAATAACAAATCGGCAATTTAACCTGAAACCTTATTTCTAGGCTATCTTATTTCTTCACTTACCATTTTATTAGAACACCGTTATAAGCCTAATTTCACTCAAACACAATCTACACTTATTTATTTATAACTAAAATACAATATAACACTATTTTATAAACTGTAATAACCATAAAATAACACAAAACAAATGTCATAACTGACACATAACTCAAACTCGACGATGGGATTTGACTCAATTTAGCAGTCAACTTTCAGCATACTTTAGTACCAACCTATGAAATCTAAATGTATTGAATTGGACATCAGATAAAAACTGTGAAGTTTTCTTTTTAAATCATATATTGTACATTTTAGGGATATATCGAATAAGACTGTAAGAATCGATTCTAAACAGGCTTGCATATTGGCCAAATCTATGACCAATTACAAGCTTTCACCGTAAATCCTGTAGAACAGCTGTTTTCAAAGTAACATGTGATTTGAAGACACCATTTTAAAGAGAATCGTCTGCTGAATTCAATGCTGTTATGATTTTCTTCATAAATGACTTCTGTGAGGAGTTGCAGACCGTTGAAAATGAGACAAAGTCTTGACAGTATACGGGGTTCATTAACGCGTGAATCGCAGCTGATTTGCATACTAAAATTTTGAAACGGTGATTGCGTATGTAAATACACGTTTTACGAAAACGTTTTAAATACAAAAATTAAAGTTTAATTGATTAGCTTTCCAACGGTGCCGGTTTTATTACGATTGGATAATTTTAAGTGTATTAAATAACGGAATATGCAAATTTATGCAAATTCTCACTATTGTTCGAGCTTGTTGCGTTCTACGCCCGAGATAGCGTCACAAAGTGCAGTCTGCCATTTACAGGGTTAATTGAGTGGTAGTGAGCAGCGTCAGAGGTTGGAGGCAGCTTTGCAAGGTTGACTTTATCAATAGTAATTGTCTTAGCCAATCAGAGACTTTCCAGAGATTACTTGGTCTCCATACTGTAAAGTCCTTCCTGTCACCAATTTTAACTGGCTTGAGCGTTTTTATATGTAAGAAGTTTGGTTCAAAATTTCTTATTGATGTTATGTCAGCTCTTGGATTTGATTCGAGTCATCAAAAGGCACAGCTATTTGGAGGCAGCGTCTATTACTCAGCCACAACTACCTATGATAACAAACAACACTGATGCTCTCTGTCAACTGGTGTTTGATAATGCCGACTTTAACGTCAATACGATCGATGGGAAAGGAACATTTCATGCCATGGATGGAATGATCTGTGTGACTCCATTAGACACAGCAGGGAGAGGGAGTGCCCATGACGTCCCTTATTCATCCTCGTCCTTCAAATTCCACTTCACAGAAAACCTCCTCCTCCTCACTGCCATCAGTGGATGTGATACAAAATCTAACGTCTTTGGGATTTTGAAAACCAAATGTTGTTCTCTATTCCAAAAGAATCTGCTGTTGGTAGAAGTAGGGGCACAGTTCACTTCTCCTGGTGCCTCAGTGACTGAAATTTCAGAGGCAGAGGAGAGGGTTATGGTAGCTCTCTACGGTGGATAGACCAAACTATATCTGGAAAGTCTCCGTTTGGCAAACTTCAGTACAACAATTGCCAAAGTCAACGATACAAAGCTGCCTCCAACCTCTGACGGTGCCCAATACCACTCATTAAAGTATTACCGTCAATAATGGTGTGGATGGGCATACAAAAATCCATTAGAGTGGGGTTAGAGAGGTTTAAACCTATATTGACTTCCAGGGATGCTGTTTCTCTCTCCTTGCTGAAAACCGTGTCATGCAAGTGCCTCACAGGGTGTTCCTCGGCTTGTGGGTGTCGCAAATCTGGTCTCAACTGTTCCACCTTTTTTAAATACTGCTCCGGACAGTCCTGTGACAACAGGCCTGTTATTTCGCTCGAGGATGATGATGAAGACAACGTCCTCCTTTTACTGGAACAGGATGCCCCCCTTAAGAATTTGAACGGACGAGGCAAATCTCTATTAGATTTAGACCGCAGTCTTTGTCGGTGTACATTCTCATCAGATAAATTCTGCCCACTTCTAAGATAAAATAATTTTAATACTTTGAAAGTATATAAGTGTCTCAAAGGAAGAAGTTTTAACTGCCTAAACAATGACAAAGAATGTGAATTTCTAGGGACTTTTAATATGTATCTTATGAGGTGTTTCTGTTGTATAACTATTGGCCTAATATTTTGAAAGTAAATGTTGCCCCAACATTCAATACCGTACTGAATGCTGGACTCCACTAAGGCATGGGACATTTTTTTAGTCATCCATAAAGGACACACATTTCTCAAAAGATAGAAACTACGAAGACTGACAAATAACTTTTGTTTCAATTTATCAACATGCATTTTACAGATTAACCTCTGATCTATAAACAAACCTAAGTACTTTATGGATTCAACATTCTTGATAATATCACAATCACAATCATTCTTACATTCATTTAACGAACCACATCCCGTGTTATGATTTATCTTTTGAGAAATTCTATTTGCATTCTGCACCAAATATTTTTAATAGGATTCCCACATTTTTAAAGGACATAAAATCTAAGAAAAAATTTATAATTCGACTAAAAACCTGGTTATTTTCTTTGGATGATGTGGAGTGTTTTTTTAAAGTGCTTGTTTGATGTTGGTAAATCTGTGTAATTCGTTGAGTCTTGATGCTGGTGTTAGTTTTTTTTAGAAAAAATTCGTGAAAATTTTTGAATTTTATTGTATATTTCCTTTTTTATTCATAATGCATTTCATAAATTCCACCTTTTAATCTTATGTAATAGCACTTTATTTTTTTAATTGTGAGGCGGAAAGCAATTAGGGACCTCATCGCGGCAATTTCCGGTTTTTAGTTTTTGATGTAATTGAATTAAGATTTAAATAACAAACAATTTAGTGCAAAAATCATATCTCTCTGATTTTTTTTTATTGAGTTACGGATTTAAAAAAATTATACAATGAAAATGGGCATTTTGAGAAAAAAACAATTGAAATATTCAAAGTAACAAAAAATCTCTATTTATTTATAACATTTAAGAAATTAAATTTGTATACAAATTAGCTTAGAAAATCCTCTAAAAAATTACATAAAAAAGTCTCTCATAAACATCCATTTTCATTATTTAAGTGGAACGTTTTCGACGCTTTGTCGAAGGTCCTGGGACAGGTCGAGGGTCGTCAGGGTTACTGCTGCCAGCTTCATGGATGTTTTGGGGTTCAGGACAATGGGGTTATTGTTTGGACAATACATTAACTTATCAAAAATTAATTAATGTAATTATTCAATAATAGTCATCAATAGTTAACTATACAAAAATCTTAGCTTTATATGCATAGTTTAGGTGTGTTAGTACAACTACTAAGAGTAGGTTGGTTTCTAAACCCATAAAGAAAAGTTAACTGAAGTCGGGACAGGGATTTTTATAATCAGAAAACGTTCTCGTTTTACAATAAACTCGTAGTAGTTCACTTCATCGTCGCTAGAATTCATCAGAGAGTAGTTTTTAAAGTGTTGCCTTGTTATCCGATGTATTTGAGAAACGGGACCTGTTCGCGGCCCGTGTTATTTTCCCATAAGCGCGAAGAGGTCCCTTTTCCCAAGCTACTTAAATGATTTTTTTTAGTGTTTTATCCGTTTACAACAGTTTTGTAATCGATTACAACTGGTAAAGGACGAAACTAAGCATATTAAACCGAAAATCAATATTTTTGACCTCATGGTAAGAAACTGCTTGTACTGAAATTTTCAGTTTGCCGCGATGAGGTCCCTTTTTGCTTTCCGCCTCTCAATTATAGTCATTGTCAGCACATCAGGAGTTTGCTTTAGTTATTTTGTTGGAGAGCCCGAAACAGGCTGAGCCTATAGGGTTTCCTAAATTTTTTATAGAGATTATTGTATAATTTATTTTTATTTTTAGGTTTGTAAGTTTAATTTAATTTTGTAATTCAAACGTGGATAGATACTGTATTATATTTCCTGTATCATAATGTACTTTATCTCTGTGAAAAATAAAGATTTTTCTTTCTTTCTTTAACCCTCCAACTGTTAATCATTTTTGCCTTAATGTTGGGCCATTTTCGGCACTTTTACAAGCATAATGAAAATAAAATGTTAAAAATCTATTAAAAAAGGAAACCTTATATAATTATACATCATTTTAATCAGAAATTACAGTTCTACAAGAATGTATAATAAAAAAATCATATACTTTGATATATGTACATGAAGTTGACATTGGAAAGTTTAAAAACTATCGTTTCACTATATTTAAAAATGTTCGCGCTCACTAAAAAATCACTAAATATAATTTTAACAAATTTTGAAAATAGCCATTTTGTTTTGTTTTTTATATTCTTTTAGAAAATATACACTTTTTTTACTAATATGAAAAATTAAAAATATTATTTATAAAAAACCGTACGGTAAATATAGGGCCTATCTCTTTTTCTGGTTCTGGGGGATAGGCTACACTCTAACCCAGAGAATAGGATTTTGAAATTAGGCCTAGTTGGAACATTTACTGGTGAAATTGGCCTGACAGGACTAGATAAAATATCATTATCTTGATTTATTTCCACACTATCAGCATCTCTTCAAAGTTTGGAATATAATCATCATCGTTGCCAGACGAAAAGTCTTCCAAAGAAACGTCGGATGGAATATCTTCAGCTTTTAAATCACTTCCACTATCACTAATATCATTATCAATTAAATAATCTATTTCACTATATCTCAATGTATCACACATAGTAAAGACAAACAAACAAAAGTAATAAAAACACGCTAATTCAACACACAAGTAAACAAGACTAGGGGAATCAGCTGTTGCATAACAAGTTGATTTTTCAAACAGCTAGCATTCTTTTTACAAACATGATATCAATGTGGCATATGCACTAATAGAAAGCCTGATATCTTCTGTATCGATCGATACTAAATACAATATGTTTGCTGAAAAATGATCTGGTACTCAGTGCATTTTACAAATCACTTACACAACGTCGATACATCGACGTTTACCATTCGCGTGGACCGTATCAACGTCGATCTACCGACATGTAACAGTTGGAGGGTTAACGTCCATACGACTCATGAAATAAAGTTTCAGTTATTTTGAAAATTGAGCACGGGTATCAATAGTTTTAAGGGAATCTGATCGCAAATTCCACAAGCGACATGCCATTACTGTAAAAGATTTGTTCTATTTCACAGTTCTGTGCTTGGGAATGATTAGCATTGTCGACACCTTTCTTGTTCTTATTGTACTTATATCTGAGGCAAAAACAAACTTATTTGCCAAGTAAGTCGGAACTCTAGTTGGAAGGACAGAATGCAATGCAGTTAAAATATGAAAGTTCTAAATGCATCAAGTTTTAAAAGATACAATTGTTTATAATAGGGGCTAACATGATCATCACGTTTTAAATAGAAAATAAATTAAATACAATAATTTTGAGCGCGTTGGAGTTTACTAGCCAATTCCACAGCCATGTCACTGACAACAGTGTCACAGTAGTTAAAGTATGGCATGATTAATGATTTTACTAAGAGCACTCTAATATGAAATGACAAGAAATCTTTCATTTTTTTTAAAGAGTGAATCCCAGCAAATACTTTATTGCATGTCTCAGTTACATATTCAGTCCAGTTTAATCTGTCATTGATTGTCAGGCCTAGATTTTTAACGCTGCTGCGATATTCTAATAATCCACCTTCAATTTTAAGTTTGGGGAGATTTTTCAAGTCTATTGTGTTCATAAGTCGGGAGTAGCCTATAATAATGGGTTGTGTCTTTGATTTATTAAGTCGAAAGTCATGCTCTTGAGCCCGTAGGCAAATACTTTTAATGTCATACGTCATATGCTTAACTGCATTGCCGATGTCATTGACTTTAGAATGTAGATATATTTGCAGATCATGAGCATACAGATGAAGCATACAGTATTTTAGTCTAGTACTAATGTCGTAAATATATATTCTAAATAATAAAGGTCCTAAAATGGATCCCTGTGGAACTCCACGAGTCACAGCCTCCCAGGCAGACATTTCTTCACCATAACAAACACGGTGCTCCCTTCCAGACAAATTTGACCCAAGTTATGCTTTTAAGTGACAGTCCGATTTTCTTCAATTTTAAAAACAATAATGAATGGTTAACACTGTCGAAATCTTTAGAGAAATCGAATAGAGTTAATATCGTAGCCTCTCTACGGTCCATCGCTAACCGTTAATCGTCAGATACACATATCAGTGCTGTCGCAGTGCTATTGCCCGTCCGAAAGCCTGACTGAAACGGACTGAGAAGACTATTATCATCTAAGTATTCAGTCAACTGCTGATGGACTATTCGCTAAACACATTTGGATAGGGATGGTAATATACTTATAGGCCTATAGTCCGCTGGGCCGGAAGGTTTAGATGTCTTGCTAATGCGGACCAAAGCTTGTTTCCACATATTCGGAAATATACTGTTTTCTAAAGATGAATTACACAGTTTTGTAATAACAGTTAAGGTTGAGACTACAGTGCCCTTTATAAACCTAATAGGTACACCGTCAGCACCTACAGCATTCCTACCCAGTCTGCAAATAGCTTTAACGGTTTCTGAGCTTAGAACAGTGGAGAAATTGAAGCTACTAGTTGCATCCGGGATACGTTGAAATTTAGTTATTAAATTGTTAACGGGTTGATTATTTGAGGGAAAAGGCGCTACAAAATACCGATTTAATTCACCTAAAGGGATAGATATAGGTTTAGGAACGCAAACTTTGCCAATTCCTAATCCCTTAACACCATGCCATAGTACTGCTGATGATTTACTAGAATTGAATAGCATATGGGAATATCTTATTTTAAAATCCCTAATTTCAAGTTTTACTCTATTTATAAATAAACGGTACTGTCGCTTATCATTTAAATCATTTGATTTCTTTGATTTACGGTAGTACACATCAAAAAGGTTCATAAGCTGCCGTATATGACACGAGATCCAAGGCGATGGGCGTCTGGTCACTCGCTTTTTTACAATTAATTGGGGTGTGTTTATCATAAATTTCAAGAAGAAACCTATTAAATACTTCAACCATTTCATCAAGACCGTTAAGGCTTTGTATTTTCATGCCATGGTTTGGTTTTAAAATCAGCCATGAAGGCTTCGTAATTAAAATGTTTATGATTTCTGTACAAAATAAATTTAGGCGAGGGCTTCATACACTTGATATTATAAACGCACACTTGATATTATATGTTTTACCACACAAGTTTGTGACATTGTGTCTATTACGTCTTTGTTTACATTTGATCACTTATAGTGTGTTTTATGTTTGTTAGATGATTGAATACGTTCGGAAATCTTGCTTTGAATATTTTATATTAGTTTTATTAATGTTTTCTTAGGTATGTGTTTTGTGATAAAACTACCACACTAAAACTAACTTTTGACTGGTAGGCTTATGTAAATATGTTGTCACAAATAACCTCATGTGTTATTGATATTACCAAAAAGAATGTAATCTGCTGTTTAATTTAGTAAAAGAATCATTAAAATATTCCGAAAAATAAGTTAGTTACTAACGTTTTTATACAAACATGTTTCATAACTCCTGAAAGCTTAAAAAAAGTCCCGCAGCAGGGGTAGTTTCTCTCATAAAAAGTCACACGTTGAAAGGTTAAAGTTGCCTGCAACAATAACATGACTCTAAGAAGGCATTAGTTTATTTACCAGAACACTTTATTTACCTATAATATAAAGTTGATATATATTGATATATCAAGAGAAATATATCGATATATTGAGAGTAATATATCGATATATCAAGAGCAATATATTGATGTATTGTTGCCATCCATAGTTGCACACCACAGTTTATTTTAGGACTGCCAAATCCAAAAATGGTAATCACTTTTGGTATTCTCAGTAACCTAAACATCAAAGTAAGTATCTTGTGTAAGATTATCTCAATGTGTATATCCGTATTGAGAATAATTTAGGTTTTAAGAATAAAGGTAAAGAAATTCACAACAAATAAAATAACATAAAGACCTAGAATATGCGTGTTTTGTATATTTGGTTTAAAAAAATGTATATATATGAGGTCTGGAAAGTGCAATAATTTATAATCAATTAAACTAATTTGTAATTGTGATTAACCTTCTTTTAGAAACAATATTTCACATATTTTATTTATACGTTAAAAAAATAACCGTTTACTATACAATTTACTATTTGAATTAAACAAATATCTTCAAGTTTAGTTTTGTTTGCTTCCAGATCCAGGAAGCTACAATTCTGGAGCAAAGTGTCATAAGAGATTCCACAAATATCTTGAAAGCAAAATGTAAGTTAGTTTGTTTTATTAATATTAAAAACACTGGATGGGCAATATGTCAGTTGGCAAGTCTGCATGCGTGGTTGTTGTTCATTTGAAAACATACTCAGTACTTTATCAGTGGCGTAGCTAAGGAGACTGGTGCGAAATTCTTCAGTTATGTTCTTGGCACGTATATTTTTATTTGAGAAACGTTTACAGATTATTATTAAAAAAAAAAAGAAATATGTACTGTACTTAAATCAGATTTATTTGTACAAAATAAGCACATTTACAGTTAATCAATATGACTTAACGACAATTAACTTTAATTGCATACATTTAAATAGATTATGTAAATAGAATTTTTAGAAATGTGTGCTGTAACAATGTTTTTGGCTTTACACTCTCAAAAGAACTATTGATTAGGAAAAAGCTAGTAAAAAGGATTAGTTCGGTTATAAAAATTACATTCATGCAATCATACACAAAAAGAAACTATTTCTAATCTATCTTAATCAAAGTTAGCTCAACTTCATTATTTACTTAGAAAAACACATTTAATGTAAAATGTTATACATTGCAGAGCAGCTGCAGAAACTTAATAAACTTGCAGTTAACAGGAAACAAACTTTTAGATCTTGCCAAGACATAAGACAACAATATAAGACAAATATTCACTTAAATCCCAAGTAGCACACATCGTTGGCCCAACGTTGGGGAATTGTCGGCACCGTTGGGGAATGGTGGGTTGGGGTGCCAACATATTGCCAACAGAGGCCCAACCGATAATTCCTTCTGTTGGGCCAACAATGAAATTTTCTGTTGGGCCAATGTTGGGAGTTAGTCTGTATAAAATTATCTTTATTAATTCCTTATTATATTAATATTTACGTGTAATAAACATTATTTAAAAATCGGTTATATTGTTAGATTAAGTGATATAAAGTTATTAATACAGTTCATGATTTTATAACATTTAGCGTGTATCGGTGACATCGCGAATCCGCCATTATTCTATCCGCCATTACAAAAAGTCCATTGTTCATCCTCATTTCCTCAACGTTCTAGTTTTGCATTTGCAGCAAGCAGCCAAGCATCATTGTGACTTCAGTGACTTGTGTGTTCATTAAGTCTGTGTCATTTGGCATTTTCAAATGAAAATGATTTGTTTTCTTAACCCTACGTTGGTCGAGGTCGACGGACAGACGCCGTTGGTCGACGGGTGAGCGCTGCGCTCACCTGCCGTTTTTTAACCTATTATGCGTGATAGGGAATTTATTCGTAACACTGACACAAAATTTGTTGTATATAATCTTTATTTTGAATAGAAAAATATTTTACAAGTGGTAGTATTACTTGAACAATTATAAAAACTTAATAAAATTTGATTTTGAACGAATTTTTGTAAGTAAATCATGAAAAAGTGAAAAATAAAGTTAATTAAAGATTATGTATTAAACATTAGTAAGATAAGATGAATTATTAAGATTAATAAAGATATTTACATTAGATGAAGGGAAAGTATAGTTTTTATTCTAGTCCGAATCAGATCCATTATCAACACTCTTTGTTTTACAATGCACGCAAAGTGTGACTGTGTGTTCCCCACAAATCGGCACTACACATGTTGCACATCTAACTGTTGTCAGTCTGCTTTTCTTCTTAGGGCAGAAGCCGACTTTACACGTTCTTTATTTCGAACTGGAAGTGGTTTCGATGTTTCAGCATCCATTCCAAGTTGTTTCAGTATTCTCAACCGGAGATCATTTTGCACGCCATGGCTTGAAGCTCTCAGGACCATATGTGTTGTGAAGAGTTCATGTGCCAAGGTTTTGAGAATCTTTCTTCTTGTCAACTGTTCACCAGTGTTGCCATTTAGCACAATTTGAGCATTGATTGCCCCTATGTCAAGTAGAGAGAAAAAGATACGAAGAGGCCACCGAAATGATACTCTTGCTACAGTATACTCTCCTTTCATACTATCAACCAAATCGACTCCTCCCTTTGTGCTGTTGTAAAAAGTCACAATACTAGGTTTCATCAGGTCTCCAGTGTCCTCATCAATTTCATCAGAGTCATGCATATTCGAGATTAATATCACATTACGGTATTTTTTTGGAACATAAGATACTAACATGGATTGTTCACCGAACGCAAAGAGACTACTGTTGACTGGTCTATGCCTTGTACTTACTATTTCTTGGGGCAACTCCAGTTTGTTTTTTTTCAATGTAGCTACCACTGTCAATTTGCTTTGAGTAACTAATTCATTTACGACAGGTATGGATGCAAACCAATTATCCATGGTTACGTTACGCCCAGAACCATGAATTGGTGCAGTTAATCTTTTCACAACTGCATGAGGTCTATTGTCGAGTGAAAATGGTCCTTCCGGCTGGGTACCACAGTATAATTCTAAATTAGATGTGTACATCATCTTAGCATCAACTAAAGCGAACATTTTCATTCCATATTTTGCCGGCTTCTTTGGCAAATATTGCCTGAATGAGCACCTTCCTCTAAATGACTCGAGCATTTCATCCAGTGTCACATACTCACTTACACTGTAATTCTTCAAGCAACGGTCCACAAAACCATCAAAAACATTCCTTATGGGAGCCAGCTTATCCAAAGCTTTTCTCGTTCTTCTTGCGCCTCGTCGTCAAAACGAAGTGCACGTAATAATAAATAAAAACGCCTGTAGCTCATCACCATACGAAATATTTCAGGAGAAGTTCCGTCGGTAGCCCACAAGTCCAATAAGTTAACGTGTGAAGATCTTAACACTCCTACCATGTAGAGTAGACCAATAAGAGCCTTAATTTCTTCAGTATATGTATCTATAACATCAGATTCTCGGTTATAATTTTGCCTAATTTTCCGTAGACGAATGTTCGTGTGTTTAGTTATTTCTTCAATAACTACATCCGGGAAAAAAAGATTCCAGGCTTCTCTTATTGTTTGAGCATTTTTAGCTTCTCCCTTTACACCTGGAAGATGAACAACAATATTTCTTGCCAACCTTCGTCTACATTGAGAGGGCGCATGCTTGTTCCATAGCGTAACATTGTCCTTGCCTTTGTATGTTGGCCCGATATTGAAAGTATTTCCTGCCTCTTCTTCTTCTTCACCTGACTGTTCACTGCCAGATTCATGGACACTATTATTTACAACATCCTCTTCATGATCAGAAGAAAAATAATCGGTGGCAATCGTGTCTTCACCCTCAGACTCATCCAGCAGCCACTGCACTATTTGTTGATTGTTATCCATAATAATTAATACATAAACAAACGATATGCACTTAAAAATAAGCTTAAAATCCTAAAATACAACCTAAACAAAAGCCGACTTTAGTAAAATAAATTGTAACGCGAGTGGTCGACGGGTGAGCGCGGCGCTCACTCTCGTGTAGTTGTGAACCGTTCGGTGTCAAGGACGCGACTGGAAATAAGATGGAAGCTCGACCGGCAACCCCCCACCTCTTCACATTCCAACTGACAGCTATTAGAAGTTTCAGACCGGAAATGCTAACCATAGTTGATTTAAAACAAAGTAAAATTAAAAGTGAGCCCCACGCTCACCAGTCGACCAACGTAGGGTTAAAAACTTTATCACCATTGTGTGTTCTAAGTCTGTGTCCTGCCTTGTGAAGTGGAAGTGATTGATTTTTTTCTTTGCAAGTAAGTACAGCACTTATATACTTTTAGATTAGTAAAAAAATACTAACAGGGGTTAGTTCTTGTCTTGTTTTAAAATAAATAATTGTTAATAATTAATTATAACATGTGATTTCAGTTTTATTTTTTAAAGTGGTAGGTTACTTGTTGTACACTACCTACCGGTAAATTAACTTTTAGGTTAAACTAAGTGATTTTAAATATTTGGTAGACTAGCTTAAAGGCCTATAAGGTAAAATATTAATTATAAAAAGATTTTACAAGCTGGACTAGGTAGTATGCATAAGAATAATTACATAATTTACAGTTTGCTATTTGCCAAAGTAGGCTAATTAATGTTTATAGGCCTAGGCCTACTTGGGGGAATAATAATACATCGTTTCTATTGTTTATAAGATAAACAAGTTATTGAGATTAAAATTAATAAAACAAATAGCCTACACTCAAAAAAATACGGGCGAAGTTTACTATTCGACCCTAGGCTAACCTATGGCAACAGAAATGCATGAATAATAAAAAAAAACCTAAAAGGTTCTAACCTATAGTGGGCCTATTTAGTCACAGTATGTTTACCTGTATTCAACATTTAACAGTAGGCCAGAATGTAAAACAACGTCGTTGTCTGCAAAAATATTAGGCTAGGGTCGAATAGTAAACTTACGCCAAAACCTGTTAGATACTTCGACAACTGCAAGCCTACTTACTAGGTATCTTGTTAATTACATAATTAATTGGTTCTTGGTTAGGTTATGTCTAGACTTTACCCAAAATTTAATACAGAAATTTAATTTACTACCACAAATACACAAACCTGAACTTTTTTCTTAATAAATATAGTATTTATACACTTCACTGATGCCGGGAAACCATAGGCCTTACCTATTATTAATAATTGTATTAACTCTTAGTGTTTTCATTTAAATGTCATAGAGCATGATTCTATACTTGTGTTTTTTGACAATCATAATTACCATCATTTAGGCTTAGGCCTAGAATTAAAACAAGACAAGATTTAGAGCTGAATCTTCAAAAAGTGTTTCAGCTATATTTTAGTTTCGATTTGGAATTATAGTTATTTTTAGGTTAAGGTTTTAAAATGGTACCTATAAGCTTATATTTTCCATTTGATTTTTACGGTAGGCCTATGGTTTAAAATTTATTGAAACAGTTTAGGCCTAACCTACTTTACAGTTTAGGTACTAATTTTAATTTTGAAGAGGGTTATAATGTAATGTATGTTTATACATTAATGTTTGTAGGTACAGTAATGTCGGCTAACATTCTCATAAGTTACTATGAATTTAAAAACTGAAATGTCCGTAAAACGACGGAGGCAAAGTTTTTGCTTGATTTAAATTCGTCAAGTCTAAAAACAAGACATTGTTATTATAAATTATCAAAAATTGTTCTCCATTTAAAGTGTGTTACTATTTTGTATTTTAGAATAAATATTGAAATTATTTATGAATCATAGGTGAAATATGTATATATATCCCCTAAAGTATGTAGAAAAAATATTAAAATTTACAAATAATTTAAAAGAAAATTGGGTGTAAGCTTAGAGATAGTTTAAAAAATATTGTTTATCTATTTAAAATATATAGCTCAACTGATTGAAGATGCGTATTGTTCGTAGAATAAATAATCTGATATTAATGGTGAATAGTTTACAAAGACTGGGTTAGCTTCAAATTTTATGATAGTTTAGTTAGACAATAATATTTGAGTTAACTCTTCTTTAATATGCTGTCTAACTAAAATATCTTAAAATTTGAAGTTGACCCAGTGTTTGTATCTTATTACCATATTAATTACTTACACCTCTAAACTTCCATTAACAGCTGATTTCATAGCATTAATTTGTATTTCTGATTTGTAAGTTATGTTAATTTATAGGAGTAGATATAAATAAAAATAATGCTGGATCTTTAGTGTAACTTAACTCTTGTTATATCATAAACTTAAGCCATTGAACGTACACATTTAAATTAACTACGGTTTGATTAATCCTGCCATATCTTTATTAAAAAGAATGTATAGCTAATAATACACCTTTATCCATCTTTATAATATATCTAAGGGTCTCCCTCCCTAGTAGGCCTATATTGATATGTATCTTGTTTCCTCTGTGTTTAAAAAAATCTGTTATTTTTTCTGTTTCAGGAGAGATACGATGTGTAGATCAGTGAAAATGTGACAAGTTGAGTTGTGTAGTGATAATTAGTGTTGTGAAGTGAAAAATGTAAATAAAATCGTATAATAAAGTTCTGCCAGACAATGGCACAACTTTTAGTAATAGTGCGCTTTTTTCAGTCAAATAGCCTATACAAATTAAGAAGTGAAATAATGAGTAAAGAACTACCAAAATATTGCAATGTTGTAACTATGTTTTGTAAACTGTCATTACTTTAGTAAATTAAAGTTGTTCTAATGAAAAATAACTGTTTATAGGCCTAAGTAAATTTTCTTTATTCCCTATCACATACCAGCACCTCCCGGACCTTCTATATTACTAATCTTTCCTTCTCTTTTTCACATATTACAACCTTGTATCGTTTCTACCTTCTTTATATATTACAAACTAAAGGAACCTATCTTTCCTACGGGGAAGATTGTCAGGTATAGCTTATGTTATAAGAGAGATGATTCGATTGTTGGGCTTTGGTTGGGACAATAATAATTGTTTATTTCTGATTGCCTTACTAAACTGGTTAATTTTACTATAAATTTACCTTTTTGTGTACTTACAGCTCTCAGTCCTTTATTTTTCTTTTTTATTCCCTGGTGACGTACGTTTCGCCTTTTCTATTCAGGCATTATCAAACGTACACTTCACTAGTACTTTACATTTGTTAATGCGCGTCAAGTTTTTAAAATGAAACACTTATACAAAACATTCACAAACAACACGTTACACATAACACAACACTCAATAGAGACATTTAAATTTTATTCACAATTATGCGAGCGGAACATACGCCAAACGTAGTAGCTTGCAAAAAACGATCGCGGCCACACGTACGTTCGGCTCGCGTAATTGTGAATAAAATTTAAATGTCCCTATTGAGTGTTGTGTTGTGTTATGTGTTACATGTTGTTTGTGAATGTTTTGTATAAGTGTTTTATTTTAAAAACTTGACGCGCATTAACAAATGTAAAGTACTAGTGAAGTGTAGGTTTGATAATGCCTGAATAGGAAAGGCGAAACGTACGTCACCAGGGAAAAAAAGAAAAATAAAGGACTGAGAGCTGTAAGTACACAAAAAAGTAAATTTATAGCAATAATTGTTTGTGTTGGCTTAATGTAAGTAAACAGTGTGTTGGGCCAACATTTCGTTGGGCCAACGTTGGCAATGAGTGGGTGGGCCAACGTTGGCAATGAGTGGGTGGGCCAACGTTGGACTACTTCGTTGGGCCAACGTTGGCAATGAGTTGGTTGGCCAACCGTTGTAAAGTGTGCCAAATCTTACAGTTGGCCAACCGTGGACGTCAACGTTGGGCCAACGTAATGCCAACAACTTTTGCTACTTGGGATGCTACTTTTCTGGTTGTAACTGACGCTAAATCATTGATTAGCACACCTAAGATTAATTTTCATACTTCTTCATGTTCAATCGAGAGTATCGCAACATTTGTCAAACGATCTTGTCCCATTGAAGATCTTGTAGAAATGCTAGAAATCTTTTTACTTTCAAGTTGTAGCCTAGTTTAAGACTAGCCAGTATATCTTAATTGTTATTTTATCTCTATGTTTTGAGTTATTTTTTCAATGTTCTTAATATAAAAGTCAGGTGATACATATACTTGCCACGCGCAAACCTCCCTACCCTTTTAATTTATTCAATAAACACAACCTTTTGTTGTTAACTTTACACTTTCCCTCATCAAATAACACCCAAGTGTTTTCAGGCCTTATTTGACGTTGTTCCGTTGTACTACCTACCCCGTTAGAACAATTTGAGAGGTTTGGCGAGGGCAAGAAAAGGAAAACTTTTTGTTTCCTATTCTTAAGTTTTTTAAATTTAAATTAGTTAGACCTTTTTTGTCTTTTGTGTAGTACACTAGCTCAATTCTAGACTCCTTTTCGGGATCGTTCCCTTTGGAGTTAAATTTGTAGTGATCCGTGAATAACTCACCTGCTGACTTAATTACACTAGAGCACTGAATGGTTTTAGGATTAATTTGATTGGATTTGTAAATTATATATTCAAAAATTTTCTACTGAAAACTCAAAAACGGTTTATTTTTTTAACATAAATCCATTAACTTTGAAACAACAATTTATTATTTTCAAAAACACAATGAAATTTATTAATCTTTAACTTATAATTACATATATTGAAAAGTAGCAAAGTGATTAATTAATTTATTAATTAAAATTTGTATATTAATGATTATATTATTTACATATTTCGCTTTGCCATTGTGAGTAATGAAATTTACTAAACGAGTTTACTTTATTC
>JAGFPH010007470.1:0-21137 GCA_018207615.1 Philaenus spumarius | reverse complement strand
AACCGTGAAAACCTTCTTATTGAGAGGTTGATCAATAGTGTAGGTGTTTTTAGAGGTACAAGGTGTCTCTTCTTCGTTGTACAGGTCTACAAATTTGGTCAATCTCGCTTAATCTTCGTAGTTAATAGGATATTTTTTTTGAATGATTTAATATTTTTAAAATAGGGTAACCGAGTTTTTGAGGGGGTTATATAAAAAAGTTGGCAAGTTATACAATAAAATGAATGATGTATGAATGACATGTTAGATTTAAGATATATTGTAATAATAACTATTTTGATGACATATGTTGTAAATTTGTATAATAACTGGTCAAGAGTCGAAGATAGAAGATAAAGTAAAGTTAAGTAAAGTAAAATAAAATTCTTGCATAATAAAGTAAAATTTTGCAAAGTAAAGAAAGTTTATGCAAAGTAAAGTAAAGTAATACAATGTAAAGTAGAGTTGAAAGTGGTTAATGAGTTCATAAAAGTAAAGTAATTGATATAAATTGTTATCTCAGTGCGGATACAATTGTTGTAATTCATAAAAGAGTTATGAATGTAAAGCAAATTAATGAGTTGATTCAGTTGAATTTGAATTTTGAAGTTTTAATGTGGAAGAAGTGATGTAATGGATTTTAATTGTTATCTCAGAGCGGATACAATTGTTGTATTTCATAAAAATAATTTATGAATGTAAAGCAAACTTATGATGCAATAATGAAATGTTGATTTTATTGTTTTTAGAGGTGAAACCTATGATAAAGATTTATGCTGATGATAAATATGATTGTGAACTTGGATTGTCTCGACTTACAATACATTGATAAGATGTTGCATATTGTATATAAAATTTTTCTTTCAGGTGAAATTTGGACTCTGTAAAAAATTTGTATTGTATATATTTATGAATAATGTATTTTGATTTGTAATGGCAAATAGCTTTGAGAGGTTGTTATGGTACGTATGTATGGATGATTGAGATGAATAATTTAAATGTTTTTGTAAATTCAATTGCAGACGAGGTATTTTTGTGAGGTGACTATGAATTTCTATGGTGCTTCAACTCACATATATTTCTTTTTTGGTTGATTATGATTAAAATTTTGCAATTTGAACCATAATCAGAGGGGCTCTTTGTAATACATGTGAGTTTCAGGGTTTTTAAACATCAAAATAGTAGTATAACGTAAAAAGGGTCATAAGGTAAATTTTGGGCATTGCCTAATTTAAAAGATTTAGTTATTTCATAATATTAATGAACATAGAAATTCAAAGGGAAATGCAGACATTAATTGATAATTCAGAATAAATCAAACACAATATTAACTTCATGTTTAATTTCAGTTTTGTTTAAATATTTAAATTATGTTTCATGATGTGTCAAAATATGAAAAACATTTAAAAGGTATTGGAGGGTTTGAAGCTATGGTCCACTAAGTTCTTAGACAGTGATGAATAAATATCGAAAGACTATTTCAGACATTGAAAGAAACAAACTTGATAGATTATGTTGGAAGCCTGTGTGATTCATCTATGATGGAGACAGAATTTTTGTCCGAGATGTTGGTAACATACAAAGGTAGTTGTAGAGAGACATATTTACGGTCCCCTGGAAAAACAGCTTCTCATTGGTAGCCTGGAGAACAGCTTCCCATTGGTCTCCTGGTTTGTATGACGCAACGTGGCGTGATCGGAACAGAGAACGAGGAAGAAGGAGCATCGAGCCCATTCTTCTTGCAACAGTATTCCAGTACAGAACAGACATGTTTTGCGTTTAGTCCAGCGAAATGTTTTAACAAGTGCTTATTTGCGGTAGTTAAAGTACAACTACCGTTGAAATATGTTTAAAGAGGAGTAAAGACAGTGCCGTATATCGTACGATAATGAAAATGTGAAAATTGTTCGTAAATTGTCTCAAAAATATCAACTTTGAAAGTTTGCGTGCTCGCGTGGCGTGGCTTCAAAATCTTTACATAAAGATTTTATAACAAGTGCTATAGTGAATCAAAATCTACGTGGCTAAAGTGCGACGAACTAAAGAATAATGGGGTTTTCTATTTAAATTAAATTCACATGTGTTGTAAGTTTTTTCTCTTTTGTAAATTCATATCTATCTCTTTAAAGTGCACTATAAAACAAAGAATCGTAAGTAGTAAATTAATTTAACCAAGTCTGAATTTGAATAATTTATCAATATAAGTTTTTGTATATCTAAGTTGAAATTATTAATAATGAATTTGTGTGTTTGAGTGTCTGATTGCAATAGTTGAGATGATAAATTGCCAATTTGATTTAATGATTAATGTGTGTTTTTTGCAATTTAAAATGATACAGTAAAATATTAATGCCAACCACTATGACTTTTTAATTTGAGTTTTTATCCTTTCCAGAAGTACTTTGTGGTAATGAACCTTGTTTAAATTATAAATTCAGTTTATATTTTTTCTTTGTGTGAAATAAAATGGCGGCGGTCTTTGGTGAGGAAGGCGATTTGGTGCCAAAGTTGTCATGTGAACAACATGGCGGCCATGGTCCTGGACGAGTCCATTTTTAACCAGAGAACGGCGGTCACAGATGAGACAAGTTTATGTGTAACAGATATTTCAATGATCAACTGTTGAGTAACAGATGTGATCAAAACATAACCTAACTTCAATTTTGGGGTTATGTTTGTTTGTTTTCATTGGGATTAAGGTGTTGTAATATTTTGAAATGATAATCTAATTAATTAAATAGGTAAATGGATTGAAGATAGGAAATAATAAATAATTGTTACACAGTAAAGGTAATTTTTTTATTTTAAAAATAACTTAGAAATATTTTTGTCAAAATTAAATTTTTATTTTTCATTTTTTTTGTTTTCTATTAATAAATTGTTTGTAAACGGCTTGCAAGGTGGCAGCACGTTACAACCTAAGCTCGGAAAGTTTTTTAAAAATATTAATAAGGTCAATCAATGAAATCTCAAATTATATGCAATCAAATTTTGTAAAAAATAAATGTATAAAATTTTCATTTGAGATGAATTTTTAAATTTTCCTTCCAGTGGATGTACTATTTACAACTTAACAGGTGTTATGAGAAAAATAGAAAACTTTGAATACTTTTGTAGATGTTACAGTTAAAAAAACTATTTCCTCACAGTTGAATGTACACCAAGGCACGATCCTTCATTTTACCTTTGTTTATAAAGCACCCAGTATACTTATAAAATCTCAAGACACCCCGGGACCGTCTGTTTTCTAACCCTCCTCCCACCGGTTGCTCGGTACGTGTTGGGGCGTCGGAACCATGCTTCGCACAGGGCGCCATTTACCCACGGTCCGCCCCTGTCAATGAGCACCGATCATTGTCCACAGAACAAGTTTTGGGGTGTCATTAAAAATTGTTTGTATATATATGTGCACACTAATGGCGACATCCGATTTGGTCCAAATTTGATAAACAAGTTGATTTTATAAGTCACTCAAACTAGGTCATTGGACAAAAAAAATAAACAATTTATGCACTTTTTTTGACTGGAAATAAAAATTTCTTGAGATTTTCATACTGGAATAAAACATTTTTAGCTTTTAACTTTAAAATTAAATATAGGATATTTCTGCACATTTTGCTTTTTACGTGTCCTTATAGCTCGTCTGGTTCCCCAAAATCAATCAAAACCTAAACTACCATAAAATTATCTAGTTAAAATACAAGTGGGGGATTTTACTGAGGGGACCCAAGACCAATGTAATCTGAGACTGCAAGGTCGAGGTACAAACTAGCAAGCGAGTTTTTCCACAGCGAGCAGAATGAACGTGTGAGCCGCTAAGGTGTATTAATTCTATTAACATATTTCGTACACGCAGTCAGCTCCTTCGTGAGTACACCAATTTCCCAAATAGTTTGTTAAAACAATAAAACATACAAATTTAATTTTGAAAATTCGATAAACTCACGCAAAGGAATCTGGGTGATTCAATTATTCTAGTTCTTCAGTGGACTGTATCTATTCTCAAACTCTTAATTTGGTCCAAAAAACAACTTTATTTTTCCCGAATTTGTTGTTGTTGTTGTATGCTGTGTAGTTTTGTGGTAATCCACACAACAGAAGATTACTGATTATGCTGTGTACAAAATAAGGTGTTTGTAGCCTATAAAAATTTTAAAATAATATGTCCTGTTTAACCCTTTGACGAGTACAGTAGGCTACAGGTTTTTGCGCGTAAATAGTATTGACGTTCCGGAACGTCTTTTTCTGTTTACGTGAAAAGGAGTAACGACGGACGTTCTGGAACGTCATTTACGAAGACAACATGCTTTTTAGTTTAGGTAGAGTAATTATGCGAATTGGTGTTTTTAGTTTGTTGTGGTTTTGACACCCGAAGGTCAAAAAAGGAAAAGTAAAAACGATGCTACGTGTGCGCGCATTCTTCATGCAATGAAAAGAAAAGGAAAGACTCAACCTTTCAGTGCGAAGAATGCAGTGTGGCATTATGTGTATTTCCATGTTTTGAAAACTTTCATACACAAACAAAATTTTAAAATGTTTTTAACGATATTTTCAGTATAATACTTATTTTTTATTATGTAAAAGACATAATTTAAATGAATTATATAAAAAAGCAAAAGCAAATTTTTTACTCTTTACTGACTTGTTTTGTTATTATATCCTTACTCCCTAACAGCTCTGAGAAAATGACGTTCCAGAACGTCAATACTCCTTAAAGGGTTTTATCATTTTCAATGTACAAAGTTGGGATTGAAAAATGCACGCACAAACTATTACTGCGTAATATGTATAGTACACAGTGCATACATGACATTCATTGTTATAACATTTTGACATTATGATAATGCGACTTAACATCAGTTTCCACAATGTCATTGAATTTGGATTAAATTACATTCTTTAGTTAAAATAAACAAATTAATGTCACAACAATTAGCTTTTATGATTGTCAAACTCATGCATTTAATTTCATTACCTAACCCTTCAACGAGGGACTTTTAATAGCATGACCGACCCCTCGTGCGTTATTTTTTTTACAAGTCATGCCTTAATTTTGCAATACTTTGCTAAAACTTTAATTACTCTGGTTCTATACATCCTAGCAACATTATTTTTTTACTAAATTGTTAAGAAATAAATAAACTACAATAAACACATAAAACTAAATTTTTAGAATAATATTATATGTTTTAACAATTGTCAAAATTTGTTTTTATGGTATTTCAAGGGCTGTCAAACAAAAATTAAAGTTCTAACAACTATTATGAAAAAGAAATTCATATATGTTTAGTTTTCTTGTTTTTTTTTAGTAGATATATATATATATATATATATACATACATAAAGACCCTAGTAAAATTATGCAAAACTGCCCCAGCCTGAGACCAGATATCTAGTCATCTTGGAAGCGAGCCAACCACCGTTTGCTTTACTTCCGCCCTCCTACCCTCAAACCACAGAAATGATTAGATATCTGGTCTCCCTAGCCAAGATTCGAGCCACGTATCTTCTGAACAGGAAGAAGCTTTGCTATCCACTGGGCTAAGGCTTGATTAAAGAAAACTGACAAATTAACAATACTTCAGTTACTTTACTATTGGTATAATTATTACGTGTAAAGTAAAAGATAGTTTATCAGCACCATCTAGGAGCGATTATAACAAGTTTGCTCGGTTCTTATTAAGTTAGTCTGTATTCAGGAGAGGTTTATAATAATTACTTAGCTCGGTTCTTACTAAGTTAGTCTGTATAGTTTGTATTCAGGAGATGTTTATAATAATTACTTAGCTCGGTTCTTACTAAGTTAGTCTGTATAGTTTGTATTCAGGAGAGGTTTATAATAATTACTTAGATCGGTTCTTACTAAGTTAGTCTGTATAGTTTGTATTCAGGAGATGTTTATAATAATTACTTAGCTCGGTTCTTACTAATCTGTATAGTTTGTATTCAGGAAAGGTTTATAATAATTACTTAGCTCGGTTCTTACTAAGTTAGTCTGTATAGTTTGTATTCAGGAGAGGTATATAATTACTTAGCTCGGTTCTTACTAAGTTAGTCTGTATAGTTAGTGTTTGTGAAAGGTTTATCGTACGTTGTTTTTTATATATATATATTTCAATCAGAAATTTAGTCTACAACAAACTGCATTATCGATCGCTTCGAGATAGTTCCGAATTTAGCTGCTAGATGGAAGCATCTGATGGAATGTTCCTGAGCGTACGCTTTACGTCAAAACGTGCAGATGGAAAGGAAATCCCGGGGTATCACGTACTGCAAAACACGTTGAAGGGCTAAACAACAAACTTAATTTCATTTGTGACATTGGGTGTCAAGATACAAAATTCATTGTCACGACAAGTGACTTAGTTTTCATTATATCAAATGTCAAGACATGCACTGTCATAGTACTGAAAGTTATGCTTTATGTCATGTTAATCAAACCTTAAGTATTTACTGACTTAACTTAGGTTATCCTTACCTTCCAATGATAAGACAAAGAGCTATTTTGTCGGACTTTGGCGTTACCCAGGGTGACCACGAGGAGGCGCCCGACGTTCCACCCCCTGCAATTAGAAATATAAATTCTTAAATATACAATTACAATTTAATAACCTCTAAACATTATTACACAGGAAAAATTACTACAGTAAAAAATTTGAAGGAAAAATTTCTAGGCAATAAATATACACTAAAACCTTATTTATCCGGTAACCGTTTACCCGCAACTCCGGTTTATCTGCAATGGTCCTCAGGAAATTTTTTAAAATTTTATGTGACAATACAATGCGAATCGTTGCAGATCCCTTGCAGGGTATCGGTTTTGGCAGCACTGAGTGTCTGGCATGGCGGAGCTGTGGGCGAACTTGACAGCAGTACTGTGAGTCGGACACGCCCATTAACCAGCGCCACTTGTTTGTTTTTGTTTACTTCTGCTATATTATCGTAAGATCAGTGTTTTGTTGAGTAAGAGTAAACAATGTTGTTGTAGAGTGCAGCGACTTTTTAATTCTCAATTCATTATTATAAATAATTGTGCAGTGACTTAATTGTATTCAGAATTAAAATGACAGATATTGAAACAGAAGAACATTACCGATTTCTTTAAAAAAAACGGTAAACACTTTCAGTTTTCTTGCAATAATTGAACTAATTTGTCTTTACTTACAAGTAGTGATTATTGTATATTACAATAAATTATTCATAAAAACATGTGTTTTAAATAAAACTCCAAAATTTTTTGGTTTATCCAAAATTTTGTTTATCTGTAACTGTACTGGTCAAATCAAGTACTGGTTAGTCACGAGTCAATAGTTTTAAGCAATACGGGCGTGAAAGTGCTGAGCAATGTCCGTGTAACCTACCGCCATGTTCCATGTATTACACGTTCAACTCTGCAAATTGTTTACGGGTATAAAGAACTACTTGTTTATGCTACACAGTTGATTTTTGTACAGTGTAAAAATAAATTAAACTTAGAATAAGGCTCATTTAACATGCAGCATATCAAAACTTTGAACAGCCATAACTTTTTTCAGGATTTTTCATTTTTATTATGTCGTTGTGTTTGTCTCATCAAGACCTTTAAAATGATATGCATAACAACCCATGCTTACATTTAAGATTTTTCACCGACTCCTGACGGGCCGTCCCCCAGAGGAGGTGAAAAATCAGCCATATTCTAAAAAAGTAGTTTTTTATACCCATAAACAATTTGCAAAGTTTCAATTGTGTAAGTGGAACCTGGAAAAAGATATTGGGTTGTTCCGGGACTTTTTGCCACCCCTGAATAACTACATGATACAATCAGTCTTGTAATATACAGAACCTTAGTTAAGTTAAAAATGTTCAAAGGTTATTACCATTGCGAAGCACGGGCACACAGCTAGTTATATACTATTATACATTTTCTGTACGTATTCCAGGTAACAACTAACTGTAATAAGTAGTTTTTATTTGTAATTTATATAATTGTTTAGGTTATTATTTTTTATTTATTTATTTATTTTTACATACAGCCATTAAACATTAAATAATGCAATAGGCATTGTCAAAGTTCTACTATAATTAAATAATATTAATTATAATTTGTAAAAACAAGCTACACAATTTGATATAACATACAATTGATAAAAACACATGTTTCTGGTTTCAATTTTAATACAATTGCATTATATATTATAACAAAAATACACTAAAAGTTCCACTATTTGACCATTCAGCCTCCAAATTAGTTATTTAAGGGATGTTTATGCCACTGAATTCCCTAATATCATACAGTGGATTCATAATAAGCCATTTATGAAGTTTATTTTTTAAATCTTTAATCGGCAGTTTTTTTAACCTTTGTGGCAGACCATTGAAAAGCTGTAATCCCAGAACATAGAAACTTTTTGTAGACTTAGTCAGACGACAGTAGGGAACATCAATAAGACAGCTACGTTTTGTATTATAGCAATGAATACTAGACCTATAGAGTTTTTCCGCTGCATTGATTTTAATATGTGTCAGTAAATCAAAGAGATAAAGATTAATTACGGTCATAATCTTTAGTCTAATAAAAATGGGGCGACAATTTTCTCTATAACCAGAATTAGCCAATAGTCTAACTGCTTTCTTTAAACCTTCAGTATTTTCACAATGTTATCTGAATTTCCCCAAAGGTAGAGGCCATATCTAATTGAACTCTGGAAGTAGGAAAAATATATTTCTCTTACCAATTTACATGGCAGCTGAGATCTTATATTTCTAATGAGGAATACAGTTCTTGAAAGTTTTTTGCACAATTTTTCAACCTAATAGTTCCATGTAAGACTGGAGTCTAAATATATACCTAGGAGCTTAGCTCTGTCCTTGATTCCATGTTTAGTTGAAAAAGTAATAACCTGGGTCTTATTTTCATTCATAACCATATTATTTGCATTGAACCAAATACTTGCCTCCCTTTGGGAATCATCAGAAAGAGAATTTAGCAGATTCATATCTCCATGGCCATTAAGAATTGTAGTATCATCAGCAAAGGACAAGACATTAGAAGATATACTATATGGGAGGCCATTCACAAACATCAGGAAAAGTGAAACTCCATGTTTAATAGTTTCCAGACCAGAAAAAATACCATCTACATGCACCACCTGCTTCCTTGCAGTAAGATAGGACTTGAACAAATCCAGCTCAAGACCTACAATTCCGTAAAACCTCAATTTCTCAAGCAATGCACAATGTGACACAGTATCAAAAGCTTTGCTTGGATCACAAAATATATCCCTAGCAGAACCTTTCCCTTCAAGCACAGACAGAACATACTTGACCAGTTTTCTAATTACATCTGAAGTACTCCTACCCGATCTAAAGTCACCATGACCATTAAGAATTGTAGTATCATCAGCAAAGGACAAGACATTAGAAGATATACTATATGGGAGGCCATTCACAAACATCAGGAAAAGTGGAACTCCATGTTTAATAGTTTAAAGACCAAGAAAAAATACCATCCACATGCACCACCTGCGTCCTTGCAGTAAGATATGGCTTAAACAAATCCAGCTCAAGACCTACAATTCCGTAAAACCTCAATTTCTCAAGCAATGCACAATGTGACACAGTATCAAAAGCTTTGCTTAGATCACAAAATATAGGCCTAGCAGAACCTTTCCCTTCAAGCACAGACAGAACATACTTGACCAGTTTTCCAATTACATCTGAAGTACTCCTACCCGAACTAAAGCCATATTGCTGATCATTAAACATCAGATTCTTTTCAAAGAATTTGTATGTCTGACTTTTGATTAAAGATTCTAATATTTTTGCAATAATAGGTATACCAGAAATTGGTCGATAGCTATCTGGACTGAAAATATCACCTTTTTTGAAGATAAATTTATATATATTATAAATTATATGTATAATAAATAATAAATAAATATATATATAATAAATTATATATATATTATAAATTTATAACACAATTAAATTTTATTGGATAAAAACTACTAAGAATAAAATTTTTTTCCTTCCAGCGATATAGGTTTGTATTGCTTTTAACATTGAAATATTTTAAGTTCGTTTTACATTATTTCTATTAAAAATTGTGTTAAGTAATTTATTACATACGGTACATCAACATTTGAACTTGTTTAGGGAAACTACTTGGTAAAACAACATATTTGCACTCATATCATCAGTAAAATAATTCAAAACTGTTCAGACTAAAAAAAAAACAAAGAGAGCAAGAAAACTAAACGATGAAATACTTACAGAGGGCCAGACCAGTGTCCTTCAACTGTTTTTAAAGTATCTGAAATTTCATGCAAATTCAGTTGGGAAGGTTTTCATGCAAGAGTAAGGAATCTATAAAGCAAAGCAATGGTAAAGATCTGACATTAGTAAAGCATGCAAAGAAATTATTTGTATTTTTACATCTCTAGTGTCCGTTTATAGTTTAGTTGATAGCATGGGCAGGCGTTCTCCATGATATTGAAACAGAGATCTTACGCATGAAAACATCAACCTCATAAATTCATTTAAACCAGTTATTAGGAATATGTTTCCCTTGTTATTGTTTTTTATTGATATTTATATTTTCAAGAATAATTTGTATTAATGTAAAACCATTATTACAAATTAAAAAAAATGTTGTTTTGTTTAGCCTACATTTATTTTGATGAAAGAGGTGTTTTTCTAGGAAAGTAAATGATTGAATACTGTACAGCAATAACTGAATAATAATATAAAAACTTTAGGAAAAATCTTTAAATTCAAAATGAATAATAATATAAAAACTTTAGGAAAAATCTTTAAATTCAAAATTTGTTATCAAAAGGAATTAAGGATTGAGAAAAATATAAGCACTAACTTAAGTTTACGGAAAACCTCAGAGCATTATCTGGTTGGTAGATCATGATCTAAATTCTGATATGTAGTAATTATTTGGAGAGTGTTTTATTTGGGAGAATATATTTGCTTTCAGAAAACAATTTGTTAGAATTGAAATAGCACAGCAATACACGTTAGAATAAAACTAATGTAATGTTAGTTTTTTAGTTTAAACTTTATAATGGGGTTTACTTAAACATGAAGTGCGTTACTGAAATGAAGTAATTTTTTATCTTGAATTAAACACCGAGACAAGGATAGTCATAATTCAATGTGATAGTGAATAGTTACCGAAGTAAGGCCCATGCTATCAACTAAACTGTAAATGGACAAAAATAAACCTACTGCACTACAGTATATAGCTTGTCCAGGTAATCGTTGCAGTTGTCACACACACAAAAGCACAAGCACATAAGTTAACCACCCTCTGCAGGTTGTATGACTCTTGACACTTAGAGGTTTTCCCTCAGTACCAGCTGTTGCTGGCATAAGTTAAGGGTTGTGCGTCTGGGCTTTAGTTGACAGTACAGGATATATGGACGGTTGCGGGGCTACTACCCGTTCTGACAACATGCGACTGTGTCTGTCGCCGTGATGCATCTGCATGTCGACAAAGGTGTTATCGTTACTCACAGATACATTAAAAAGGATGATCACAAGTTATAGTTACCACATAGTCTTCAACTTATATTCAGTATTGTGAAGAGTAATATAAAAATGATTTAATAAATAATAAATGTCGATAAAATACAATTATGGCTGTGTAATAAATAAAATAAAAGGAATGTAGTCAACAGTATGTTATAAGATTGTTTAGCAGTAACCATAAACAAACAAAGAACTCAAGACACAAATAATATTATTTTTGTATAATGAAACATTAGTTGTTATTTGCGTGTTGAGTTATCATTCGCCTAATGACAAGAGCACAATGATTTACTATATTCTTTGTGAAACAACATTACATATATTGGTGTATTAGTGTAAAAAAGATAAAACTGTTAAACATTGCTTTTAAATTTATATAAAGACAAGCAGAAACACTGCGATGACACACGCCACTTACAAATAAAATAACTCTAGACTTCTGCAGCTTCTACTGCCTTAACTAAGCAGCCCAAGAAAAAAAGTCGAAATATAAAAATTTAATTTATCTATTTTTGTTCAACTTTCCCGCTTGAAAAAGTTGCCTGACCGAAAATATTTTTAAATCGTCGCTTACTACATTTATTATGTCCTTCTCAGCTACGTTTCAGTTATAATAGTCTATACAAAATATATACTATCAAATGTATATGCATTTCTTTGTGTCACATGAGGAAAGACAGTTTTATTAGCTTCAATTTGAAACCATTTAAAAAATCAAGTCATCATTTACACATTCAGTGAATTCATAGAGCGGCCGATGTCAGCAGTGCGGGTAGTAGTATGGAAACTTCATATGAAATGCGTTAGCATAGCCTTTCCCGTACTGCCAACTAAAGTCCGGACGCACAGTAGGGAGTGTGAAATAACGCTCATCAACCGAAGAAAGTTTGGGAAAATTATCACAGTTCAAAAGTTTGAGTCTTTAGTAAAGTCAAATAGATACTTTTTAAACATTTTGGGTAGATAGTAATTTTTTCATAAGTGCAAATCTCAAATGCCGAGTTTGCAAACCATTTCACCGTCCATATTTAAATGGAGGTCATCATTAAAAGTGCAAATGAATGTATGTTCCACCACCTTTCTAATCTGTAGGACACGATTTTCTTGTTGTATACACGTAAAACAACTAAAACAAGAGGATTACTCAAGAGAACTTCGTGAAAATCGTATTTTTAAAAATCCTAGTAAACTATGGAATAGTACTTTTCGTAAAGACTGGCATTCTAAATAAATTTTGTCCAAAATAATTCGACCACGCAGATGGACCGCTGACGTGAGTTGAGCAAATTTCCAAAATTAAGTTTATATGCCTATGTTTTAGGGTTTCAACCAACAATTTGTCAAATAGGTCTACTCACGAAGGCGTTGATCAGCTGTCTGTGTGTACGCAATATAGTATATAAGTAGAATTTGTTTGCGCCTAGTGGCCTCGCTAGTTTGCACCACTTGGCTTAGAACCGGGTACTTTTATGGTATTTTACGTTTTGATCGATTTTTGGGGAACCAAGCGAGCTATAAGGTCGCGTAAAAAAACAAAATGTGCAGAATAACATCCTACATTTATATTTGTAGAAAAAACTCAAAAACAAATTCATTCTCGTAGGAAAAATCTCAAAAAATAGTTACTTCCGGTCAAAAAACGTGCTTCCGAATGTTGGATTTTTTGGGTAACGAATTCGTCCGAGCGACGTACACAACCAACATGTGTACCAAATTTGAACCAAATCGGACTTAAAATGTGGCCGCTAGAGTACGAACACACATATACATATATATATACATATATGATTTTTAACGTGTTCTGGGGACCATGATCGGTGCTCATTTGCTACTCCCGACCTTGGGTCTTACCATAAGGGCCACTGCAATAACTTATTTTTCCTATGGAAATTCGCTAATAAAAATGGAATAACATTCATAAGTCACAGTTTGCCACCCACAAGTATTGTTCTTGCATGCATTTCATACAAGTTGGGTCTGAATGGCGTGCAAATAAAGAACTTATCTTAGGTTCTTCTGGATCTAGCAGGAAGTTCAGCAAGGTTGCACCAGGCAATCACAAGTTTTTAAAATGAATGGGAAATTATTTAATAAAATTGATAACAAGATATCTTCAAATAACAAAAAAATAATATAAGAGATAACGGCTTACGGATTTATAGTTTAGGCTTGTGAAATTTACAAAAGCTATACTATACTATGAAATTTATTTTCATATTACTGAGAATTGCCATAGTTATATTTCTTGTCAGAAAGTATTCAGATAAGAAAGCATGACATTCATTTTAAACAAGTTCATGCTTGTGAATAGATCGGAAGGGCCACAAGAAAGTTCAGGCCCGTTTTACACCCTGCCAGCGCCCTAGGCACAACGAAGAGTAGCGCCCCTTTTCATACCCCTGCCAGCTGATTACGCCTCTTTCCCACCAGCCCTACCATAACGCCTATACCCCGTAAATTTAGATTTAGTCTGAAATGCCAGTTTTGGTTCGTGAGGGACTTTAGACTTAATGTCTCTTAACCACTCTCCTTTACAAATTATCCTGATTTTTTTCGAGAGCATTCCCATTATTCACCACCTATGGACCCGCCGTGTCCCGGACTGGCAACCGGTAGCCGTGAGGTATCTCTGGCCTCCGGTGAGAATGCGTGTAACATACCTCACGGCATCACGGACCAACCACCCTCCCTTCTTTACATTTGAAGTACGGTATTTACATTATTTACAGTATTCGTTTAATCACATTTTGACATTTTCTTTGGATTATTTTTGGTTTGTTGGCTTACATACAATAGCTTTTTTTCTGGTTTTCCGTGTTGCAAAGTCGTCAATAATGTTTTTGTAGTCTAATTTCCAAGTAATTTCGTTTTGGATGCACAGGAACAATAAGCCATTAAGATTTTCATCAACCATCGACGATCTAATTTCTGACTTCACTCTTTTCAAAGCTGAAAAGCTACGTTCAGCTGTGCAGTTCGTCCAGTGGCAACCAGTGGCGGTGGAAGGGGGCGCGAGGCGGGCTGTGTGGCTGGCACACGTGACACGTCAGGTACTGTACAGCGCGGAGCGCCGGCACCGGGCGCGGCTGTGATTTGGGTCAGATGTCGGCTTTCGGCAGTGGCGCAATAAATGATGCATGCAGACACAACCACGGCAATTTTGTTTTGTTTTTCCATTCTTTGCGCCCCTCCAAAAATGCCATTTGCCTAGCGCCCTAGGCACGTGCCTACCGTGCCTATTCGGTAAAACGGGCCTGAGTCAGTTATGTTCATGCAGTAGTTGTATGATTAGCGAATTAGCTGTGACTTATGTTCTAGAGCTGTTTTATTCTAGAGCTGTTTTATTCTAGAGCTGTTTTATTCTAGAGCTCATTGTTGTAATAAACTACAGTGGCGTAGCAAGCGGGTGCAAGGAGGGGCGTCGCCTCGACGGTTTCACTTAATCGTCAAGTAAATTGGAACGGCCAATTGACCGATCCAATTGGGGTTAATTAATTACATTAATTAAAATAAATTCAAAGTCAAAATAACAAAGGATTAAAGCCAAAGGGTGTCAGAAAAGCCCAAAATTAAGATAAAAAAGTAGTTTCCAATGTGAAAATAGTATTTAGTAATAGTTTTTGAAATTGTGTTAGTTAAATAAGTGCAGACTATGACGTATGCATTAGCGACAAGACCAAGCCAAAACCTTGCAGGACCTGACAGGAATTGACTTGTCCAGTCTTGTCTAAATTTGGTAGAAATGAAATAACATTAAAAAGATTGGGGTTTGTAATTTTATAAAAAAAAGTTGTTATTATTAGATTGATGTTAAAAGGAGAATTAAATAAGCAAGGAGTAATAAAAATAATTTTGTTATGATAATTTGTTAAAAAGTTATAGACAAAAATGTAAGCGTAAACAAATCGATTTTGCAGAATTTGAATAAAATCCAAAAACGAAGTAGAGTCATTTGTAGAGTTAAAAAGGGTTAAGAAAATAAAGTAATAAAAAATATAAAGTTATAAAGTTTTATAGCTTAAAAATAAAGTGTAAAGTCATTCTTGGGCATAAAAAGGCCAATAACTCATAAAGTTCAAATGTAATTAAATCATAAAAAATAGCATTTAATAGAGTCAATAATAGGGCATAATCAAGCCGAAGTTCAATATAAATAAATAAATAGTTTGTAAAGATAAAATAAATTAATAAAAATTTTTATTAATTCATAATAAATATAAGGGAGATTAATTAAAGGGAAATATTGATAAAATAAGGTATATGTATGTGTAATAAATTGTAATGCCATGTGAGATATGAAAAGAGCGTTAAAGGGGGGGAATGAGACGCCGAAAACCAAACGAAGCCAATTAGAGTAACTTTAAGCTGAATAACTAGACAACCAAACAAGCTATCAAAAAACCAACACCAGATTTACGCGTTTCAAGACCAACCAAAGAGGATACAAGCAAGAAAAAATGGAAAATTTCAAATTTACAGGAAATAAATTTCAAAATTTAAGCAAAACTAACGAAGTCTATAACTCAAGAAGGAAGAGGAGTAGAAACACCATTCGAATTCCAGGGAAACCAGAAAACGTCAACCAATCCATAGAAGTCAACAAAATCAAAATCCGACCACGCAAAAAGAAGTTATAGAGTTTGGGTGAAATCAATGCAAAAATTGTCAATCGACAAGTTCATACAGGCACCCAAGGCCCAGGCTGCGAGGGGAAGTGACGTCACCGGATCCACTACGAAGAGCAAAACATTGAAATTCAATAAATGAAGATAATAATTAAATTAGGCCTAATCGATGGGAAACAAAGGCACTAAAATTCATCAAATAAATCAGGAAATATATTAAGACCAAAAAATATATTTCTAAAGCAAGAAACCAGGATTTCTTGTTACATAGAGGAAGATGCTGGTTTGACAAGTAAAAAGTCGACGATAGAAGCCTGCATCCCCTTTAACATCAGTTTAGCACGGAACGCCGACGAGAAGACATCTGACCAAGCTCCGAGGGTACTTAGAGAAAGTCAAAGGGCGATCAGTTCTCGGGGTGCGTTACGTTTCTAGCTCCGGCCTAAAGCTAAGTCGGGTCGTGATAATTTCGGGAGAAGAATATCCATATAAACGGCCTATCTTGCCAAAAGATACTACAATCAACTGGGAGAGGACAACTTTAATTAAGTCTAGGAGAAGACAACTATAAGCCGAAGAAACCATTCTGGGGACCAAGGAGAACAACTTTAAATCGCTGGAAATCGACAGAAGGAATTACGCGTCGAACTTCTTGTGTTCTGTAAGTGGCAAACGATCATTGTTACTTATAATTTTAAATAAATCCCTTTTTTACAAAATAATAAATAAATTAAATTAAATAAATAAATTCAAGTAAATTCTGGGGAAATTGAATAAAGTAAACTCGTTTAGTAAATTTCATTACTCACAATGGCAAAGCGAAATATGTAAATAATATAATCATTAATATACAAATTTTAATTAATAAATTAATTAATCACTTTGCTACTTTTCAATATATGTAATTATAAGTTAAAGATTAATAAATTTCATTGTGTTTTTGAAAATAATAAATTGTTGTTTCAAAGTTAATGGATTTATGTTAAAAAAATAAACCGTTTTTGAGTTTTCAGTAGAAAATTTTGAATATATAATTTACAAATCCAATCAAATTAATCCTAAAACCATTCAGTGCTCTAGTGTAATTAAGTCAGCAGGTGAGTTATTCACGGATCACTACAAATTTAACTCCAAAGGGAACGATCCCGAAAAGGAGTCTAGAATTGAGCTAGTGTACTACACAAAAGACAAAAAAGGTCTAACTAATTTAAATTTAAAAAACTTAAGAATAGGAAACAAAAAGTTTTCCTTTTCTTGCCCTCGCCAAACCTCTCAAATTGTTCTAACGGGGTAGGTAGTACAACGGAACAACGTCAAATAAGGCCTGAAAACACTTGGGTGTTATTTGATGAGGGAAAGTGTAAAGTTAACAACAAAAGGTTGTGTTTATTGAATAAATTAAAAGGGTAGGGAGGTTTGCGCGTGGCAAGTGGCTCCCGAACGTGGGGCGAAAACCCTGCGATCCCGAAAAAGAGAGGTTTGCGCGTGGCAAGTGGCGCCCAACGCGTTGGCTCGTGTGACAAATAATATTTTAAAGTTTAAAATAATTATTTCTCACTGAGACAACGAACGAACAGTTAAAAGTGATCTGAGGGTAGCTGACCTGGTAAATATAAGAGTAATTGTAAGAAGTGTAGCAATAAGAGTGATTAATTTAGAATATAAAAGATTAGGGAATTTTAACAAATTTTTTAAAATCATAAACAATGGCAACTCCAAGCGGACAGAAAAAAAGGGGAGGAAGAGGAGATTAAAAAATTGTTAAAAGTAATGTTAGCCAAAGAGAAAGAGCGGGAGGATAGGGAGAAAGAACGTGAAGCTAAGGAATTAGTTAAAGAGCAGGAAAGGATAGCTGAAAAAATAGAACGCGAAGCTAGGGAAAAAGTGAGAGAGCAGGAAAGGGTAGCTAGGGAGAAAGAACGTGAAGATAGGGAGTTAAAACATCGCGATGAAATTTTAGGAGCCGTAGGGGGAATAAGAGAAGAGGTACAGAAAGGGATGGAATTTATTCAGGGCAGAGTAGACCATTGCGAAGTAGAGATCGCAGACATAAAAGAAGACATTGTACAGATTAAAGAGTTAGGAAGAACAAATAGGGATAGCATAGAAGAGGTAAAAGCCAATGAAAAGAAATTAGAAACGACAGTTAAAGCGTTAGAAAAAAGGGTTAGGAGTTCTAGCACAGCCCATGGTGTGGCAGGGGCAGAAAAGCGCGTAGTTTATATCCATGCTAGTAAAGAAGGGGAGCACAAAGTTCAAGAATTTTGGGGTACACCAAAGGAAAGTCCCATGAAATTTATAACGGATATGGAAGACCTTTTTAATGAGATAGACCCTTTGTTAGAAGGCGAAGAAAAATTAAAAGTAATCGAGAGATACTTGCGAGGTGCAGTAATAGATTGGTGGTCCATTGTAAAGAGGGATAGCACAAACTATGGGGAATTTAGAGCAAAATTTTTAGAGAATTTCTGGGGCTACCAGGCACAACAAATTTTGCGAAATCAAATAGAGAATGGGAGATATAATGATCGCGGTTCTATGACAAGAGTAGAATATTTCTGTAAAATGGTAACAAAGGCCCGGTATTTAGAACCTGCTATTCCGGAGAAATTTGTAATAAATAGATTGTTGAGGCATTTTGACCAAAGAATACGGGTAGCTAGCGTAGGAAAGCCAAGCGAAAGTTTTGAAGAGGCTATAGAACTTTTAAGAGCTTTTGAGGCAATGGAGAGGGAAAACAGGCGAGACACTAGAGACGAATATCCGCGAAACCAAGGGAACCTAGACAGGCAACCAACGCGTAATACGGACTCTGGAAACCTTCCTAAACACCCATACCCCAGATCCTATGAGAATCAACCTAGCACAAGCCAAACCCAGTACCCTAAGAAACCTATTCCATCAAATCAAAATCCCAAACCTAGTCCAAAAAACTAACGAAGTTGGTCTCTGGGAATGAAGGATTGGAATCAAAGGTACAAAATAAGTATACGGAATCAGGGACCGCGAGAATAAATAATAAAAGGAGCCATTTACAATTTAAATTGCAGAATATTTCATTGAATATTAGGGAAGAGTTATTAGAAGAGCCAAATAACACCTATTTACCAAAAGATAAGATCAAATGTCCGGAGGTAGAGGTCAAAATTCATGAAAGTCCATTGTGTCTTGAACTGGACACGGGGGCAGAATATTCATGTATTCAAGCGGAGTATTTTGAGCAGTTAAAAGTAAAGGGTTATAGATTTTTAGAGCTACCAGTAATGAATGTAGAGGTAGTAGGGGCAATAGGAAATAGGAGAGTAAGGGTAGGCAAACAAACAATGATACCCATAAACTTTGCAGGCAAAACAATAGAAGGTATCTTCTTAATAGTGCCAAAATTAACAACTAAAGCTATATTAGGATGTAATATGCTAAATAGGCTAAAAGCAAAAATTAATTTAGAAAAAGAGTTTTTAAAAGTCATAATTAAAGGGGAAGAAATAAAAGTTAATTTTAAAACAAAGGAGGAAGCTAAAAGTAAACAAAGTGTTAAACAGATAGAGGGAAATAGGAAAAATTTCATAGGAGTAAAGAAATTGAGATTGGATGAAGAAAACCGTTTTAATAACAACTTTAAACGAGATTTGATGAAATGTGGAATCATTCAACAAGTCGGTGATCCAAATCCGGGTATGCGAGAGAAAGGGGCATGTCTGTTGTCTATTAAAACCAAAATAGACGTAAAACAAAATTGTAGGAAAGGCGAACAAACCAAACGTAAAAATTCCAAAGGTTATGAGTTAGGAAATTTCAGTAAGGGAGAGATGAGTGTTAAAGGGTTAGAGCCGATGAAAAAGATACGGAATAACCAAGGTTTAAGTGAGGTGTTACTGAAGGGAGAAAATCAGGGCAACCAAAACTTAAAGGATCGTTCAGAAATACTGCGATCTAGGGAGCTGGAAACGTTGAAAGAAATACGTGAAAGCAAAGGGGGTTTAACACAAAAGGTCTGTAAATCAATAGAAATAAATAAAAGGAGAATTAAGCAAGTAATTAAAAAAGGGAGATTTGTGAGAAATAGCCAACGTGGAATTAATACTAAGGTGAGGAAACCTCTTCAAAAAACAAAGTTCAGTAAGGTATACAAGTTTGGAAACAAGCCAAAGGCTAAAATGAAATACAAAAAGGTAAACCAGTTCGGTAACAAACCAAAAACTAAAATGAAGTACTGTGTAATAAACAAATTCGGAAACAAGCCAAGAACTAAGATGAAAACAATAGTGTAAATAAACTTGTAAATAACACAATTCATAGGCAAGTGACAATCGAAGTGCAGAAGGGAAACCAGTCTTCGAAAACTAGGCCAGCAGCAAGGAAGTGGAAGTAAACAAAAAACATCCGCAAAACATAAACATCAACATCCTGCATAACACAACCAGTCGCCGACCCACAGAAGTGAAGCGATGAGAAATAGGAAAGAAAGGAAAGACATTAACATTCACAATGCTACTGGGTAAATAACAATTTCCGCAGTACATGACCACCGAGAAACATCGAGGGGAGAGACAGAAAGCGTTGGTAGACAGATTGGAGTTGTTATTTTGAACCTTTTAAAGTCATTGCAAAGTAATAATACATTGTGAGTTTTGAAAGGGGCAGTAGGTCATGGGTTTTTTTTTTCATTTTTACTTAACATGATTGTTTGCTACAATTAATTGTTAGTAGTTAAGGAAATAGTATTAAGACATGTGTTTCAGATAGCCAGGAACAATTACAACAACATGTTGTGACTATATAAAATTGTGTTATAAATGTGTATTTAGGACAAAAGTGGACTAAGGTGGACATAAGGTGTACAAAAGGTACGTGGAAATTTGTATAAATGTTAGGTTAAGGAAATATTGTAAAGAGTAAAATGTATAAGAAAGTGTTACTAAAACAGATTTTTAAGAATTAAAATCAGTTTTTAAAGGGGGGGAATAATTGGAACGGCCAATTGACCGATCCAATTGGGGTTAATTAATTACA
>JAGFPH010007469.1:54068-65233 GCA_018207615.1 Philaenus spumarius | reverse complement strand
CACAATGTCCATTTCAGAGGTATTACCAAGTAAACTATTTTAACACAACTTACAAAATGAGGAAGCGCAATGACCATTTCAGACGTATTACCAAGGAAACTATTTTATAAAAACTTACAAAATGAGGAAACAATTATTGTCCATTTCAGAGGTTACCAAGTAAACTATTTTGAAAACAACTTACGAAATGACGAATCACAATGTCCATTTCAGATGTATTACCAAGTTACAAAATGAGATTTTATTACCAAGTTTCCAGATGTATTACCAAGTTTCAGATTTTAACACAACTTACAAAATGAGGAAGCACAATGACCATTTCATCGGTGCTTGTCGTGACTAAATTAACCCTTACAGCCTTAAACTACACGCACCTAAAATAAGTTAATGTACGGTGCGGTACGGCACGGCTAGCGAAATTTCATTCAAATACCCACGCAAAAAGTGCCGAACGGGCCATAAGAAATTTTCCCTTCAAAAACGACATACACCTATCTTACTACTTCTCGATTTACCCTCAATTGCTCGTACGATCATGGTCGTAATAAGTCTTTACTTTAATAATGTTTCCATGGAAACTAGAAAGTGTTTACTGTAAGAAATCCGCAACAATATAAAAATGCTTTCTTTGCCATTTTTATAGTCTATCGCTACAATTAGCTTTCCAGGCAGTAGGTACTCAACTCGTATTTCCTTGGTTTGAAAAGGGGTTTGTAAAAGAGCGCTTCCGAGGTTTTCAGAGTGTTAATTGTTAAGATTTCTTGCGCTTGTTGTTTTAATGTATTTTTAATGGTTTAGCCATACAAATGCATGAACAGAACTGTTATTACCATTGATACCTCTATTTTTACTTTCTCACTACACTATAGTATAGAGAAAGTACAGTGATCGCAAAAAAATCGATGTTGAGATTTTTGTGGAAATATCCGTTTTGGAACCACCTGAGTCCAAAAAAGAGGGTTTTACAAAATGTCTGTCTGTATGTCTGTCTGTATGTCTATCTGTCTGTATGTAGTATACAAAGCTAGAGAGAAAACTATTCGATCGATTTCGAACTAATTTGTACCAAACATGTCAATTAGGAATATGTAGATGCACGAAAATAGGTTTTGAAAAATTTTGAGAAAACCCTCTTTTTTGGAAAAAAACCCAAAAAATCAGTTATTTAAAAAAAACGACTCTAACGATTTTGATAAAATTTGGCTCATTTATAGCCCTTAATGTACCCTACCACATGCAAGAAAAAAAAACAGTTCATTCTAAAATTCTCGTTTAGCTAATAATAATAACTGATTTTTGGGGGTTTTTTGACAAAAATTAGGTTTTTTCAAAATGTTTCAAATCCTTTTTTTGTGCGTCTGTACAGGCCTAATTGACATGTTTGGTGCAAATTTGTTCGAAATCGATCAAATAGTTTTCTCTCAGCTAATAATAATAATATTTATTAGTTAATCTCCTGCTTTATTGTATCCCCTCTCCTACTTTAATACAATTATGAAATCACAGTGAATCTGTTTAATAATTTAAATATG
Source organism: Philaenus spumarius (assembly GCA_018207615.1). Lineage (NCBI taxonomy): Eukaryota > Metazoa > Arthropoda > Insecta > Hemiptera > Aphrophoridae > Philaenus > Philaenus spumarius. Next base: position 63,701 of record JAGFPH010007469.1, on the reverse strand, counting down.
TTTGTGAGAAAGTATGTGCCAGTTTCTGGTACCGTTTATTTCATTTAATTTTAATGATTTAAACGGCGAAAGTAATAAAAGTTACCAAACCCAACTGGTTTCACAAAACCTTTTATTTTCACAATCACTAATCAGACTTATTTTGATAAAGCATAGCGAAACAAAGCCTATGTAACCCGTGTGGTAATGCTTAACACATTAGTAAAAGTTTCATCAAAATGTGATAAGCAGTTTTTGAGTTAAATAATAAAAACATTCGAGTAAACTTTCCTCTTTAAAGGATTAGAATTATTTGCGTACCATATTTTATAAAAAGAATATTCTTTGTTCTTAACGGCTATAAAGTTTCGCCCAATGAATGAAACAAGAATATAATTCGTTTGAGGGAGTTTCTATTTTTGACCAAAAACATTTGAGATATTTCTGACGTAATATGTAGAACAAAATAATTTTTACGGTAGAAACCCTAGTAAATACGATTTACTCACCCCCATCCCTCACGCCTCGTACGATACACCTTTGTGTTGGGAACAACTTTGTTTAAACGTAATTTTATTAAAAGAAGAAAAATGAAATTTCCTCAAACAAAGTGTTTATTTTTAGACTGCCTTTGCTTATTGCGTACGTGGAACAAATGTCTACATAAATATGAATATGTTACAGAAAGTAAAGAAAAGAAATTGAGACAATAAAAACTAGTTTTTAATAAATATTTATTACATTATTGCCTGCAGTGCTGTAACATTGAATCGACTATTAGAATTGTCGGTATTTTAAAATGAGATTGTATACCGCCAATAAAATAAACGGTACCAGGAACTGGCACATACTTTCTCACAAACACATTTAAATTACTAAACAGATTCACTGTGACTTGTAGGGTGGGGTAGGAGAGTTTTTTTTTATTAAAGTTGGAGATTAACTAATAAATATTATTTTTATTATCTAGAGAGAAAACTATTCGATCGATTTCGAAAAAATTTGCACCAAACTCGTCAATTAGGTCTTTATAGATACACGTAAAAAGGTTTTGAAAGTTTTTGAAAAACAACCCCCTTTATGGCCAAAAAACCCCCAAAAATCAGTTATTATTATTATTATTAGCTAAATGAGAATTTTTAGAAAGATGCGGGTTTTTGTATATGGTAGGGCACATTAAAGGCTACAAATAAGCCAAATTTTAACAAAATCGTTAGAGCCGTTTTTTATTAAAACAAAATAATAACCGATTTTTTGGGGATTTTTTGGCCAAAAAGGGGGTTGTTTTTCAAAAATTGTCCAAACCTTTTTCGTGCATCTATACAGGCCTACTGGACATGTCTGGTGCAAAATTGGTTGAAATCGATCGAATAGTTTTCTCTCTAGCTTTGTATACTTTTATTAAAGTTGGAGATTAACTAATAAATATTATTATTATTATCTAGAGAGAAAACTATTCGATCGATTTCGAACAAATTTGCACCAAACACGTCAATTAGGTCTTTATAGATGCACGTAAAAAGGTTTTGAAAGATTTTGATAAACAACCCCCTTTATTGCCCAAAAAACCCCAAAAATCAGTTATTATTATTATTATTAGCTAAACGAGAATTTTTAGAAAGATTCGGGTTTTTGTATATGGTAGGGCACATTAAAGGCTACAAATAAGCCAAATTTTATCAAAATCGTTAGAGCCGTTTTTTTATAAAAAAATAATAACAGATTTTTTGGGGGTTTTTTGGCCAAAAATGGGGTTGTTTTTCAAAATGTTTCAAACCCCTTTTTCGTGCATCTATACAGGCCTACTGGACATGTCTGGTGCAAATTTGGTTGAAATCGATCGAATAGTTTTTGCTCTAGATTTGTATACATACAGACATACAGACAGACATTTTGTAAAAACCACTTTTTTGGACTCAGGGGGTCCCAAAATGGATATTTCCACAAAAATCTCAACATCGAATTTTTTTGCGATCACTATACTTTCTCTATACTATAGTATAGTGAGAAAGTAAAAGGGGTGTGGCCTAAAACTAAGTTATATTAGAATAGTGACGCGTTAAAAAACGGCCTATCCTTATTATAACAGCCAGAAATTAACTACCGGTATAGGCCTACAACTTTAAAAAAATTACTAAACTATTGTTAATATATAACTTTACATTTTTTACATTAATATAAATTTTTGTATAATAAGCTGAATCATTTGATGTATTAGCCTCATTCGGTTACAAATCGCATTGCTGCAGTAGTTATTTGAGTTGTCGCATAGTCACATATTATATAACATAAAAATGTATACAGAATACAATACAATTCAAATTAATACACATAATACAGATATAGGCTAATACAAGTAATAAAAATAATACATACATAACAATATAACTATTTCACATCAATCGTACAATAAACATAAAAACTATATAATCTAAACCCTAAGGCCGGCCATACGAGTAGAGTTGTACCGCAGAGGTATACCAGGGCTGTAGAATACAAGGGCTGGACCACTACTTTGATGTTGACTCTCGCCTACTGTCCCAAACTTCCTCTCACCCCCCCCCCCCCCTCCTATGTGACGTCACTCTGGTACCATGACACGCCGCGTAAGCGCTGTTCGCCTTAGCTCTCACGTGTTATTTGATATAACGTTGCAGACGATAATTCTTTAAAACATTATGCAATACACACAATCACCTAAATTATATGTTTACCATTTTTGGTGAATATTGAGTAATTATTTTGTTCAGTACAAGTGTTTAAAAAAGATATATAATTCCGCGAGATTTTCGCCTTTGGACGCATATTTAAAGCTAATTTTCTCGGAGAGGCATTCCACAAATTTCTTGAAAAATGTATACAATGCACACAATCACCTAAGTTATATGTTTAGCGAGTTTGGTTAATATTGAGCAATGATTTTTTTTCAGTACAAGTGTTTAAAGGAAGTATTTAATTCCGCGAGATTTTCGCCTTTTGGCGCATATTCAAGGCTAATTTTCTTAAAATTAGGCATTCCATGAATTTCTTTAAAAACTTATACAATTCACACAATCACTTAAATTATATATTTAGCAAGGTATTTATTTATTTAATGTTACGTTGCAGACGAGATTATTTTATGAAATATTACCAAGATTATCAAGTAATATTGTCTGCAGTGCTACTTGAATATTCTAAGAAACACTTTACCAATAAAGTACATTAGATCAAACATTTTCAGAATGATGAGATATAAATAAATAAATATGTAATACATAAATAAATAATAATAAAATTTATCTTGAAAACAAGTAAGCTACATAAAAATACAAAACCTAAAAATGTTTAAATATATTATACAGTACAAAAAGGAAAACAATTTAAACCACCTTGATGTAAATAAACATTAAAACATATTATTTATTTAATGTAAGAGTTACAAGCGAGATTACTTTATGCTGAAAAGTTACCAAGGTTCTGAAGTAATTTCTTCTGCAGCTATAAAGTTAGAATGTTTAAAAAAATCTTTACTAGCAAAATGCACTTAAAATTGTCATAATAATTAGATATATATAATATACAAATAGTTATAATAAAATTTAAACCTAGAGTAATAAAATTATTGATGACAAAAATAAAAACATAAAACATAATTTTAAGTTAAACTTCTAGACTCAATTAAATTGCACAGTGTCAATTTATATTTAAATAGTTCAATTGTTTAAATTTAAATATTAAATTTAATATTCCTTAAGGCCTAGGGAAGGAGAATTTCTATAAAGCAATTTTATTTTATTTTTTAAATATTTTATCTTAGCAGTAATTATTATGTCATGTGCATATCTGCATATAAGCTACTCATAATGTATAAGTATTTATAACTTTTATGTGTTTTATTTAATAAGTATTACACATGTTTTTATTAAACTGCAGTATGACATTCAAGTTTTGGTGGTTTATTGTAATAAATACAATTATTTTCAATAATATGACACATTTTGTTCAATTTCGTATTTAGTTTTCAGAAATGTTTCAGAGAATCCAATTAAAAGTATGCTAACATTAGTAAACTGCAACGGTTTATTACCTACAAATTAGTTTTATTGTAACCCTGTCGTCTTCTTACATCTTTAGACTAATTGCTTACAGTCTACTTATTGCGTTGTGTAGTGTCAATACTAAAATTAAAGAAGAGCGCTTCAGAAAAATGTTACAGCTTTGCTAAGAAATTGAAATTATTGTAGCAAAGAATGAGAAGCGGTGGGAATGGAGCAGGAGTTACCACGGTGACGTCATCACAGTGGCAGCACGGGAACGCTTTCCTTGGCGGACTGGTCTAGCCCTTGTATTCTATAGCCCTGGAGGTATACCCCAGAGTGAAACAGCAGAGGTTTACCTCAAGAGACAAGGAGCCCTCACACGCAGCGGTCTGAATTTGCCGTCAGTTGAACTCATATCTTCTACACGAGTAAACGACGCGATCACTGTTGTAGGTTTAGTGTTAGCTATAAACAAAAATATATAAAAAATAGTTAATGCAGGAAAAACTTACTTTGAGCCTCGGATTATAGATTTACTTCTCTCGCACAGCGGACACTGTCGCTTCGTGCACGGTAAAATTCTCCACGTATTTCATTCTAGTACGAAAAATCTCAAACAAATTTTCCTTCCTGTCAAAAAACGTGTTTCCTTAAAAACCCAATATGTGTACAAAATTTGGACCAAATTGGCCTTTAGAGCACGAACATATATACAGAGTGTACTTAAAGTCCCTTTAACCCTTTGAGGACCAAGAAGTGATAAAATTTGAAAAAAGTATATATTTCTTTATCTTTGTGATTAACTAAGGTTTTTTAGCAAAAAACATTTTTTTACTGGTTTTTTTAGTAAATATATATGTATATACATATACATATACCTTAGTAAGATTATGCAAAACAGCCCCAGCCGGAGACCAGATATCTAGTCATATCCTGTCTGCTTAGAAGCGAGCCTACCACCGTTTGCTTTACTTCCGCCCTCCTACCCTCAAGCCACAGATATGATTAGATATCTGGTCTCCCTAGCCTAGATTCGAACCCAACATCTTCTAATCAGGAAGACGCAACGTTATCCACTAGGCTACGGCTTGATTAAAGAAAACAGTCAAATTAACAAAACTTCAGTTACTTTACTATCGGTATAAATATTAAGTGTAAAATAAAAGTAAAGTAAAAGATAGTTTATCAGCACCATCTAGGAGTGGTTATAGGAAGTTTGCTTGGTTGCTCTTGAGTTTGGATCTGTATGATTTGTATTCGTGAGAGGTTTATAATAATAACTTAGATCAGTTATTATTAAGTTAAGTAATTAATTTAAAGCAATATACTACCCTTTTAATAAAAAATACTGACAAATGAAAGACTAGAACATGTTTTAAAAAATTGGGGGAATCGCACCATATAAATTGCCAATTGAAAGCATGCACTAGCCAAGCAAGTCCTGCTTTCTGGTGGCATTTGTTGAAACTAGGTGTAGACCTGATGTTTTACAGAACTGCAATGGTACTCTAAAGTACCTCCAGGCTTCAACTTGTAGATAAAGCCACTGTTACCTTTTTATAAAGACAGTTGAATTGGGTGGTACTTAAAAGTACCGTCGGGCATCAAAGGGTTAACCCCCTTTACTATTTTTGTTATTGAAAATAAGTTAACAAAATGTTGTATACATCTTTTTTTGACATAACTGAACCTTTATGATTTTGGGGGGCTTGAGGGTGTAGGGGAGTAACAAATTTTAAATATAAAGCTAGATCATGTAATACACCATTTAAAAGCTTATTAAAAGAGATACAGAATGGCATACACTAGAGCTTAATATCCTACTTCCAAAGTAGGAGCTTTTAAAGTAATGGAGAATCAAACTTCTTTAAAATAACATTCAACCTACTTATTCCTAATATTGTTAGACAATAATATACATATTTACTTTTTTGTTCGTTTGCCTTACTGGACTGGGTATAAATATTTCATAAATACCTGTGTATCACTTGTTTGTGCTGCTCACAGTCCTGTTTAATGTCTCTATATTTAACGAGAAAACGCACGTTTCGCCTTTCGATCAGGCATTTTCAAGTCATTTTTAAAATCCATAAACAATAATTGGCATTATTTTAATGCACGTCGAAATATCACGTTAAGTTTTACACAACACAATTTAAAAATTTTTTAAAATCACATTTAAAAAACAAACGAGTATTAATTTAATGTACATAAATCCCAAAGCACGGGTCCAAAAATTCAACAATTACATTTATTAAGCTTGCACATGTACTCCTGTACAGGCCGGTACAGTGATGGACAGAGTACATGTGCAAGCTTAATAAATGTAATTGTTGAATTTTTGGACCCGTGCGTTGGGATTTATGTACCGGGTGTCCCATGAAGAGGTCCCTATTTTTGAATGAATATATTAGATGCACTGAACACTCTACAAACCTGAAACTCAACAGTCCTAACATACACATATGTAAAAGAAATAAACCTGAGTATCAGTTAATTCTGACACATTAGGACAAAATGGCGGGATATCAAAGAAATAGTACCTTTTCTTTAAAATAGTTTTATTTGCTTAAGCGTTACAACATAATTATTGAATTTTAACGATGTTACTAAGCACTAAACAACGTTAGGGAATTAAAGATATAAGTAACTCATAAATAAATTAAATCTATTTGATCCATAAACCTTATTCAAACTGATGTCCATCGATCGCAATACACTGATGACAACGAAATAGAAAACAGTCATACGCTTTGCTGAACAACTCTCGAGGTATCAACAACATTTCCTCTTCGATCAACCTCATTAGTTCATCGTCACCTCATTAAAGTCACAAACAGTCAAGTCTGGAGACCTTGGGGGCCAGTCCATGAAGCTGCTACCACGACCTATCCAACGGTTAGGAAGATTTTGGTTCAAAACTGCTTTGGCCACATTAGCATAATGCGGAGGAGCTCCATCCTGTTAGAAAAAAACGTCTTTCATCTCAGGCTGAGAAAGATGAGGAACTATGTGATTGCTTAAAACTGATGCATACCTTTCTCCAGTCATTGTTTGTCGGGATATGTCATACGACAAAACACCATCCTTGGTAACAGAAGCCCAAACTGTTATACCTGATTCCATGAAAGCAGCACATACGATTTCTTCATTTTCTATGTTGGAGGATCTATGGTATTTTTTTTGTATTGACCCCGTTTCTAGTAGGATAGTCTTCCACTTACGAATAGATTTCCTTGACGGTGGAACTACACCTGGGTACCTTTCCCTAAAACACCTTATTGCTTCATAATCATTTTCAAAGGCAATAGCCCAGGAACAACATTTCACTTTTTGCTCAGTTGAAAACGGCATGGTACATAAGACACTTTACAATGCAACTTAATAACAAATGCCAATGTTTATTACCAAATATGTTCATTGTTGTGGATACACGCAGTCAGCTGATAGATTTAAAATAGTCTAAACAGCTGTAGCTGTTCCTATTCTAAATAAAAGTAGGTTTATCCATAAAATACGATTGCTGATTTTGTTGTTTTTTTGTTTTCCGCCATTTTGTTTGGATAAGTCAGAATTAACTGATACTCAGGGGTATTTCTTTTACATATGTGTTAGTCACGACTGTAGAATTTTAAGTCTGTAGCGCGCTCTTTACGTCTGTCATATCAATTCAAACATAGGGACCTCTTCGTGGGACACCCGGTACATTAAATTAATACTAGTTTGTTTTTTTAAAAAATTTAAATTGTGTTGTGTAATGTTTGTTGTGTAAAACTTAATGTGTTATTTTGACGTGCATTAAAATAATGCCAATTATTGTTTATGGATTTTAAAAATGACTTGAAAATGCCTGATCGAAAGGCGAAACGTGCGTTGTCTCTTAAAATATAGAGACATTAAACAGGACTGTGAGCAGCACAAAAAAGTGATACACAGGTATTTATGAAATAATAATATACAGAATGTTCACAAAGTTCCTTTAATCCCCTTTATTATTTTTGTTAGTGAAAATAAGTTATCAAAACTTTGTATATATCTTGTGTTGCATAACAGGACACATTTTTTTTACATATCTGAACCTTTGAAAAAAAGGGGGGATTGAGGGGTTCTAGGCGGTAAACATTTTCAAATATAAAGGTAGGTCATGCGATATACCATTGACAAACATCGTGGCGCAAACTAGAGCTTAGTATCTTGCTTCGTTTCAAAGCAATGGACAATCAAAGTTTTGGAAAATGTTATTGTAATCATAACATCAAAGCAGGTTGTGTGTTGATATTAGGAATAAGTGGGTTGTATGTTATTTCCCCGAGCTTTGATTGTCCATTACTTTGATTGAAACAAAGTAATGTATTAAGCTTTAGTTTGCGTCATTGTATTTCTCTTTGAATAAGGTTTTCAATGGTGTATTACATGACCTACCTTTATATTTGAAATTTGTTATCCCCTACCCCCTCAAGCTCCTTAAAATCATAAAGGATCACATGTGTCAAAAAATGTGGCCTGTAATGCAACACAAGATATATACAAAGTTTTGTTAACTTAATTTCAGTAACAAAAATAATGAAGGGTGTTAAAGGGATTTTATGATCACTCTGTAGGCCTATACATATATATGTAGGCCTATACTAGCTGACCCGTACGGCGTTGCCAGTGGTGGTTGGTATTTTCAGTCTTTTTAACGTAATTGTATTATTTTTAAGTGTTCAGTCAGTGAGTGGTATTTGGCTTTTATATATATAGATCTTAAATAATAAAAGCACTATTGTCATAATAATGAAAGATCTGAAATTATGATTTTAGTAACTTTGATCCCCCAAACCCCTCCTAAAATTTAGAAATTTTTCATACCATTTCTTAGTGAGCACCTATGGCCCTAGAGGAAGCTACATACCAAATTTCATTCCAATCCGTTCGATAGTTTTGAAGAAATCGTAATTTAATAACTTTGATCCCCACAAACCCCCCCTAAAATTTCGATTTTTTTTAAACCCTTTCTTAGCGAGCACCTATGGCCCTAGAGGAAGCTACATACCAAATTTCATTCCAATCTGTTCAGTGATTTTGCAGAAATCGTAATTTAGTAATTTTTACCCCCCAAACCCTCTAAAATTTCCAAGTTTTTTAAACCCTTTATTAGTGAACACTTATGGTCCTAGAGGAAGCTACATATCAAATTTCATTTCAATCCGTTCGGTAGTTTTTGAGAAATCGTGATGAGTGAGTGAGTGAATGAGTGAGTGGTATTTCGCTTTTATATATATAGATACTAATTTTAATTACACCCTAAAACGTGTTCTGGGGAAAATGATTGTTGCTCATCGACCACAACCGGCAGTAGGTCTCACCATAAAAGCAGCAGCAATAGTTTATTTTTCCTATGGAAATTCGCTAATAAGGTTATGCAAACCTCAATGCTTTAAACTCTCGCTTGAATACTATAAATTATCACACGAATAATCAGAGTTCGTTCAAAAACCTTCATACATAACTAAGCTCTCTGATCTCGGACAAACACTAAAGATGCCTAATTTTGAATTTCGGTAAAACCAAATTAATGATGCTGTAATGTACTTAGAATTAATTGTGCGTCAGAGCATGCTGTTGAGTTTCAAAGCTTATCAGTATTCAA